>SZYD01000295.1:0-63962 GCA_009363875.1 Mikania micrantha
TCTATTCAAGATTATCAAGATTTTACTTGAAGATGATGATGAGTTGATATTTGATTTTGAAGAAGATGAAGATTTTGATTTATCTGATTATGATAAAGATGTCATTGATGAAGAGCTGTTGAATTTAAACATGATGAAGAAAATGTTTGAGCTGGAAGTATGTCCAGAACAACTTTAGATCCAGTTTAAAGTGAAAACAAATTTGGATTATTGGAAAGCATTTCAAGATGAGACAATACATCATTGATCATTTACATTCATTCAAGATTATGAAAAAGTTTTTGAAGACAAAGATCCAGAAAACCTAACTAAACAATCCAAGAAGTTCAAGATTGGATCTAAATCCAAAATGATTGGAAGGATTATTAGTTATGGTTATTTTCATAACATTTCAGGAAGCTTGATGGATAAAGGGTGCTATGTAGTTAAAAGAATAGATGGATGTCAATATTTTGGCAAAGCTACTGATTTGATGAGTCTACCTGCATTGAATGTAAAGATCTTTCAAGATTGATGATGATAAAACCAATTCAGACTCGACACAATGAAATTTTTGAGAATCTGTTGAAGAAAGAAGCACGAATGGGATGGAGTTTGTTAACACCACAGTTCAGAGAAAGATTCAAAGATTATATGAAGCCTAAAGTCTTCAAGAGACCAAGACTAAGGAAGGTTGAACCAGATTGAAATCCATTTTCAAATTTTGGTTTTATGATGTAGAACTTCTGAAGGTGTGATTGTATTGAAGCAGGATGATGATTGGAGGGTGATTTGAATGCTTCATCCTATTTGGATAGTTAACTGCTCAAAGATGATATTTATTTACTTAACACTGTAGAGATATATGCAGAAGAGGGATATCATGATGTTAAGTGAGTTTCAAAAACATGGCAGCTCAATTTCAAATCATGCACGAAATGTTTATACATGGGTATTCATTCGGATGCAATTGGGGAAAATGTGAACTATCTTTATACAGAGTTGATGCAAATTCAGAAGGAGAGAGATGAAAGAGATGCAAAGATTGAAGCTGAGAGGTTGGCGAAGATACCACGTTTCGTTGTTGTTATACGAGCGGTGGATAATGTGCTTGTTTGAAGAAGTTGGAGAATCTAGTGGAGTAGTTGACAGAGCTGAAGATAAAGCTGAAGATAAAGGTGAAGAAAAAGACTGAAGACTTTGATAGCAAACATTAGGGGGAGTTTGTTAGTACATATTTGTAATTGTTTGCTATTCAAAAGTTGTATTTATTTTGAGTTTAGATAAAGGTTCGGCTAAAGGTTTGCCATAGGTTCGTTTGGCCCACGAACCTTGGCAGGTTGGCGAACCTATTGTATTGATAGGTTCGGAGAACCTATAACCTTGAGAAGGTTCGGCGAACCTTTTGAAAGGATTACATAGGTTTGTCTAACGAACCTAAGGGTTCGCCCAGCGAACCTTAGGTTCGGCTGGCAAACCTAAGGTTCGGCTACCAGAAATAGGTTCGCTGGTCTATTTTGTATAAATATAGGTTTGTCTGTTTTTCAGTAGAACTTTTAGAACTTTGGACAGAACTCTGAGATTTTCTCTGTGTGAGAACTTTGTTTCTGAGTGATTTCTTGTAATCATTTTGTTATAATACAAGAGTTGATTATTGAATTGCTTGTGTTCTTTGATATTCTACATATTGACTATGGATTCCGCACGTAGTTGATAGTTAGTAGAACTTTGTATTCGATCCTGATCAGTTTTAACAAAATGAACACTTGATTATTTCAAGAATGATGTATGGAAGAAAGGTAGGAGAATTAGGCTCAGCTCGCTATTACGTTCCTTATTTTTGTCATTGGAGTATAATCATTAGGAGGAGATTTGTGATTATAACATATGCCAAACTTGGCCTTCCTGTGAGCTTGCTTCTTTAGAGCAACTGAAATCCTTTGTAGGATTCCACCCACTTTGCACAACCTAACCGTGGTTTCAGACAGTTCATCATATTTACATGGAGTATATTTTTCTTGTAGCAATTCAAATTAAGCTTGCATATTTGACTTCTAAGTTTTCAAAGATGAAATATAATTATTTTTGTCTTTTAATTATCTTTCAAACCTCTGAGTGTTTCTTAATCAAAATTTTTCAAGTTCTAGGTCATGTTCTTGCAGCAACACATTTGACTTCTTTATGTTGGCAAATGGCTCAATGCAGGACTCTATTGACACAGTTTTTCAGTCAGTGTAGAAGATAGTTGATCATCATTGAACGAAGACTCAGCAACACTTTGAGAAGGAGAGTCAGAGGGTTCATCAGTGTCCATGAGTGCAAGGTTTGTAGCTCATTTACTAGGAGAGCATGGCCAATCTCATCAGGTAAACTACTCCAGTCCACATATTCTTATGAAAATAGACCATGCTAATTATTAGGTTGAGAAGTTAGAGAGTTGGGCCTGGAATTGTCACTTGAGGAAAAGGAGGAGCCACAACTTGAAAAGTAGGAGCAGCATGCATCAGCTGATACAGGTTGTCGTTGGTTGATTCAAAATATTGTGCAATCATTTAAGGGAAAGTCTAGACAATATGAGCTATACCCTGGTTAGGGTTGTGTGCTTGAGGAATTGAGTAAAGAAAAAGAAGAAGAAGAAGAAAAAGAAGAAGAAGAAGAATAATAAGATTTGTGGAAGGAGAAGAAGGTAAGTCACATAAGAAGAAAGGTGAAATTTGGAGCATTTATGCATACCCTAGAAAAGTGTCCAAAACCATGGCATCTATAGATTGGACTTAGGCATTTTGGCTAAGATGCCAGTAGTGATGTCAATGTGTTCATCATAACCTTGATTAGAAATCTCAGAGTTATGAGTATGATTGAGAATAGCAGTTTTCTGTTGAACATACTTATCTGTTTCTTTTTCTTCTATTTTGGTCAATCTCTCGCTCAAAACCAAGCAGCTTACCATGAAGTTGGGTAAGTGAGAGATGTAAAAGTCTGGTGAGGATCTCATGACAATGGAGTGTGTTTCCCATTTTTCAGGTAGAGACCTTAGGAAACGGTTGAGGACATAAATAGTAGGATACTCTTGTCCTGCGAGTTTTAGTTCACTCAAGAGAAAAGCGAACCTTTAAAACTAGTGAGTCTGTGTCTCACAGTTTAGTTGGGATAATGTTCCATATTCTTGAGCTATTATCTCCCTTTTATTAGCCACAACATCAATAGTTCCACCAAACTATTCTTTCATGACATCCAATTGATCCTTAGCAGATTCATAGTGTAGGAGACCAAAGTAGATCTCCTTTGGGAGTGCCATGGCTAACTGAGCATGAGTTTAGCATCAAGCTCAAGTTTCTGATAATCTTCTTCGGTATAGTTCCGAGGGTCTTTGGGCACAAGGTTGCCAGTTTCAGTGTCCAAGACCAAGGGTTTATGAGGTCCGAACATGACGATCTCTAAAAACTAGTATGAATGCCGGATAAGAAGAGGATCATTCTCCTTTCCCATATATTGTACTGGAGATGAATCTATATAAGAGGTTTTGTGGCTGATATAGTGTTATGTGGGTCTAGATTGAACTTTTCTGCCATTGTTCAGTTATAAATAACAAGAGAAAATCAATAGAGAAATAATGTCTCAAGTTTGTACAATAGAATGATTTTGAATATTAGCTTGAATTCAAAACCAAACACCTTTGGTAGAGAAAAGTAAAGATTCAAAGAGATGAAGAAGATTTTTAAGAAGAAAGAGTCTCCGCAATGAAATATCAATGTGAGCTTTTGTAATATCTAGGATTTTCCGATCACTATTACTACGATGTTATCCGATTTGTAATTATGAAGAATGTTATTAAGTAATTACGTTGAATTTATCTCGGTTTATCAAGTTGCAATGCATATATATATATAGGGGATGGTTCGAATGTTAACCCTTCCTTATTGCGATAACTGAATAACTACATCTTATTACTTTGGGACCCACATTAAAGTAAATCTAAAGGTATAGGTTTTTCTTTTTTTTATTAATGTAAGTGGGCCCTACATTAATTAGAAAAAACATACACCTTTATATTTACTTTAGTGTGTGCCCTAAAGTAATAAGATGTGCTTATCTGGTTAACGCAATAAACATGGGTTAACATTTGATCCTCTTCCTCTATAGGGGAAGGTTCCATTGTTAACCCTTCCTTATAGCGTTAACCGCTTAACCCTGACGTTTTTCGCCCGAATCTTTGTTTTTTTTTCATGGTTTTTATTATACATAAATAGGGGGGTTTCTTTTTTGTGTTTTTGCTAATTTATTACCATTTAGAAGTTTTATATATATATATATATATATATATATATATATTATATATTAATTTAGAACTTACAAATTCATTTAGTTTTATAAAAATAAAATGCTTAGAAACATCATTAAAAGAAAATGAATGATAATAATAACATTAATAATAGTAATAATAATAATAATAATAAAAATCAAAATTTATAAAAATTTATTAAAAGATTTAAACTTAATATGCAAATTTACAAACCACAAGGACCTAAGGTGTAAATTCAATTAACCAGCCCCCCCTGCGTCCAGCCGTTTTTCCGGCACCAACAATCGGCCAACATGCCGGAATCCGGCCAAGCCACGGCCAACACCAAAAAACCCACTTTTAATGCGTCATTTAATCGGGTTTTTACACCCCATGAACCAAAACTCATTCCTAACGTAATCATAACTTTAAATCTTGATGATTACCACCATTAAACCACTTTTGATTAACCCATAACCGTAAAATTAACTCACAAGTTGAACTTGACGTTTCGGTTGAAATTAACGTATATAATCATAGGGTTTTTACTCCTCTCGGCCATACGAATCTAACCATAATCTCGAAACTCACTCAAGATCACTGTGGAATCGGGAATTAAGCGAGGAACAATCGAAACTCCCTTGGACTCGAACTCGATCAAGACTCGACTAAACCAGGTAAGTTTACACATCATTAGGATCGGCTTTGGGTGTAGATCAATAGCCCTCTATCAACTTCTGAAAATAATCGATCATTTGGTTGATTTAAGAATTAGGGTTCATAAAGATCTGGGAATCCAAGAATTTTAAAAAATAACAATCTATTAATCTGTAATAGATCAAGAAAATGGAGCTTTGGTCGAACGGTTAAAGCTTATCACGGATGCGGCTAAGGGCTCAGGTTCAAGACCCATACGAACCATTTTAATTTTTTTTGTCTTTCTTTCTTTTAATCCCTTTCAATTATTTTATAAGTCCGAAAAATTTTCTAAAAATATTTATAAAATACTTGGAACAATTTTATAAGCTCAGAAAAAATTTGGTAAAAAAATCATTTTATTTAATGATAAAACTAGTATTTTATGATTATTAATAACTATTTAAATCACAAAAACAAACAAACCTATTATTAAAATTCTAGGAAAATTAACCAACACTTTTAGAACTTCTATGAACCAGAAAAAAATTTTATATTTATTTTTATGAAGTACAACTACTTAGTTTAATTTAAAAGTACTATTATTCTGTATAAAATATTTATTAAAAATACTTAAACTTTAGTAAAAATTCTAGAAAAATTACACAACCTTTCTGAAACTTTTATAAACCTGATAAAATTTTTACTATAATTTTTGTGACAGAAAGTATTTATTTTTATTTAAAAGCATTATACAATTGGATAAATAATTTATTAAAAATACTAAAGTACATTTAAAAATTCTGAAAAATTTTATATAATATTTTTGGATTAAAAATAAATCAGAAATATTTTTATTTGAATAAAAATGTTTTATGAGAATAAAAATGCCATTTAACTTGAATTATAATCATTATAAATTTACATACATATATATTTATTCATCTTATAAATTTCAGAAAATACTTTTAATTTCTGAAATAATTATTTATAACAGAAAATTCTTTTATTTAAATTTATTTTACTTAAATCAAATAGCAATTAATTTAACTTAAAAATTTTATGTTAAAACATATAAACATAAGACTTCGTAATTTAATTATAAATTTTATATAATCATCTACATTTTTTTATAACTCTTTAGCTTTTAAATATTCCTAGAGTAATTAACTTGTGAATTTTAGATCATTATATCCTTAACTTATAATATTTATTTTTAATAACTAAAATTACAACTTTATCTTGTTTATCCCCAAATCACCTAACTTATCTTTGAATTTCCCAAATCCATTTAGAACCTAAATCTAGAACCTAGAATGCCTTATAACTTTATTTAGAACTTGTTTGAACTTAGAAAGCTTTGAACTTTGAACTTATAACTATAAGTTTATTCTGAGAATTCATTTCTCTCAAATTTGGATTCTCAACTACTTGAACTCTCAATCTAGCTATCTTATCCAAGTGAGTTTTATATTCCCCTTACTTGATTTTGATTTTGTTTTCAAAACATCGGGGTTGAAACATGAACTTTAACTATTTGAACAATCTGTATCTATGAACATTATCTTGTGATTTAAGCTTATGTCCCAAACTACATGTGAACTATCTTTGAAACTTGCATTGATCATTAACTATATTAGCCTGAATGTTGTGATGATAGCTATTGAACTGACCATTCCACCCAGCCGGTGATCACTCAGTTACCAACTATTAAACTATTGAACTTTGTATGTTTGAACTATTGTGCATAATTTGAACTATTGGAACTATAAGGATAGTATGCATTACTATGCCTAACTTGGTTAACTAAGGTTTGATTTGCAATAGTTTAATGCATGTTTCCACATTAAGCCTTATCTATTGATATGTTTATGATTCAAGATTCAACTTTGAACTATTAAATGATTTATCGAGTCAACTTTAGGATTCTCACCAACTACTTTTGTAGTTGACCTTTTTAACTTTATCATGTTTCAGGTGCAACTTAGTGAGCTTTTGGGATGAACACACAAGATGCTTGGACTTTAGAAGCTTTAAAAATAATTTGAACTCTAGCTTTTGGTTTATTTGAACCTTGGTTGTTTGAAATTAGTTACTTTGGTTTTTAAGACAATGTAATTTTGTTGCATTATCTATGAAACGTTTTAGTTTGATCATGAGCTATTGAACAGGCGCGTTCGCAACCCGACCTATTCCGCCGTCGGTTGGGGTGTGACAGATTGGTATCAAAGCCATGGTTATAGGGAATTAGGTTATTAGACATGACCTAGACTATAACCTAAGTTAGCTAGGATTACGTGTTCATCATCTCTATTTCTATCTTTATCCTTATTCTCGTCTCCATCTATTATTAGGAAACTTTAAAATATCAAAACTTCATGATTTTGAAGATATTCTTAGGCTTATAGTCTAATCCAAAATGAAAATCTAGTCAAAGTCTTTGAGTTTTAAATCACAATTGTAGACACGTGCAATCTGGAAGGGCAATTACCTGTATCTTGGGATGTTTTGTCTAGGAAAGCGTTTCGTATAAATCCATACCAACCGTTGGCCCTGTTACGCTTTCCTGGGAACCCTTGGGGTGAGTAGTTACTTATAGGCTAAAGCATGTCTCACGCAATTGTTAAATAAAACTTGAATTACTTTGATTAGTCCATGTAACCATATATTGGTTACAATCCATATGGCCTATGTAAACTATCTAGTGATTCATATGAATTATTCCATTGAAAACTAAACATCTACCATATTCTATGTTTTATTCTCATAGAATGGCTTCACGTCGTGAAATTTGTAGTCGCAAAAGGAACGAAGAGCTTGCGCAACTTGTAACTCAACTCAATGAAGCAAACAAAACTGAGAATGGTGAAAATGGTGGTAACCATAACTGTAACTTCAAACACTTCAATTCATGCAAACCTGTCACTTTCAATGGAACTGAGGGAGTCACTGGTTTGTTACAATGGTTTGAAAGTATTGAGAATACTTTTCGTAACAGTGGATGTCCAGATGATCTTCGTGTACAATATGGGACAAGTGTCTTCCAAAAGAGGGCCTTGACTTGGTGGGATGGAGAAAAACGCAATCTTGGAGCTGAGTTTGCTTAGGCATTGACTTCGGATGAGGTCAATACTCTTACGACTGAAGAGTTTTTCCCAAGGAATGAAATGAAAAAGCTTGAGGCTGAACTTTGGGATCTTGACCAAGATAGTGGTGAAAATCTTGCCTACACCACTCGTTTCCATGAACATAGTCTACTAGTACCTCAACATCAATGCTAATGAATCCCAGAATAACAACGACGAAGTGAATGGTACGTTCTTAGTTGATAACCACTATGCTTCTGTTCTTTTTGATACGGGTGCTGTTAAAAGCTTTATATCCCTTGAGTTTGAACCTTTACTTGCCAAGAATTGTACTAGATTAGAAAACACCTACACTATAGAAGTAGCGGAAGGAAGTCCAATTAAGATTGATTCAGTTATTCGTGAGGTTCAGTTAAACTTAAATGAGCATACCTTCTTGATTGACCTTATACCTATGCAACTTGGAAGCTTTGACATTATAGTAGGCATGGATTGGTTAGCTTAAAATCGTGCTGAAATTATGTGTGCTGAAAAATACATTCGCATTCCTATTCCATCTGGAGATACCCTACACATTTATGGAGAGAAACCAACTCGAGGGCTTAAGCTTATGTCGTGTACAACTGCGCAAAAGTATCTGCGTAAGAACTATGTGACATTCCTAGCCCACATTGTGAACAAGAAGGAAAGGAAAAGAAGACTGAAGATATTCCAATTATTAGAGATTTTCCTGAAGTGTTTCCTGAAGATTTAACTGGTCTTCCTCTTGCTCGAAAAGTTGAATTCAGAATCGATCTAGTACCTGGTGCAAATCCTGTAGCCAAATCACCCTATCGTCTTGCACCTTCAGAATTGCAAGAACTCGCGAGTCAACGTCAAGAATTAGCCGATAAGGGATTCATTCGCCCAAGTGTTTCACCTTGGGGAGCACCTTTCTTGTTTGTCAAAAAGAAAGATGGCTCATTCCAAATGTGCATCGATTATCGAGATCTCAACAAACTCACCGTCAAGAACCGTTATCCATTGCCAAGAATTGATGATATTTTTGACCAACTACAAGGAGCAACTTGTTTCTCAAAGATTGATCTTAGATCGAGATATCATCAGCTTCGAGTCAATGACGAAGATATTCCAAAAACTGCGTTTCAAACAAGATATGGTCATTATGATTTTATGGTTATGCCTTTTGGCTTGACTAATGCACCTGTTGTGTTCATGGATCTAATGAACTGAGTGTGCAAACCATATTTGGATAAATTCGTGATCATTTTTATGGATGACATTCTGATCTATTCCAAAACAAAAGCTGAACATGAGATGCACTTAAGTTTGGTTAAGGAACTCATAAAGAAAGAACAACTGTACGCTAAATTCTCTAAATGTGAATTTTGTCTTAAAGAAGTTCAATTTTTGGGGCACATAGTAAACAAAAAGGGCATTCATGTTGATCCTGCAAAGATTGAAGCCGTGAAAAATTGGAATGCACCTAAAACTTCTACTGAAGCTCGTTCGTTTCTTGGCTTAGCGGGCTATTATGGTCGTTTCATAGCCAATTTTTTTAAGATTGTCGTACCTCTCACAAGTTTAACACACAAAGACAAACCTTATGTTTGGGGTTCTCAATAGGAAGAAGCATTTCAAACTCTTAAACATAAGTTGTGTAACGCTTCAATCTTAACTTTACCTGATGGGAACGATGATTTCGTGGTTTACTGTGACGCTTCTAATCAAGGTCTTGGTTGTGTGCTTATGCAACGAGAGAAGGTTATAGCTTACGCGTCATGACAACTCAAAATCCATGAAAAGAATTACATGACACACGATCTTGAACTGAGTGCTGTTGTGTTTGCCTTGAAAATTTGGAGGCACTACCTTTATGGTACTAAGTGTGGTGTTCACCGACCACAAAAGTCTCCAACACATTTTCAATCAAAAAGAACTTAATATGAGACAACGAAGATGGATTGAACTACTTAACGATTATGATTGCGAGATTCGCTATCATCCTGGAAAAGCGAATGGAGTAGCCGACGCTTTAAGTCGTAAAGAATCCGTCAGAATCCATAGTATCAAAGTTCAAAGTGACATTCAAACTTGTATATTGGAAGCTCAACATGTCTCGATTACTAAGGGTAATATGTCTGAAGAAATGGCATGTGGTGCCGAGAATCAACTTGAAACTAAACCCAATGGACTACTTTACTATCTTGATCGTATTTGGGTTCCTCAACGAGACAATCTTTGCACTCTTCTTTTGAATGAGGCTCACAAGACTCTTTATTCTGTTCATCCAGGTGCAGATAAAATGTACAAAGATATTCGAAACCAGTATTGGTGGCCTGGTATGGAAAAGGACATTGCTCTTTATGTCTCAAAATGTCTTACTTGCTTGAAAGTTAAAGCTGAACACCAACGTCCCTCTAGATTACTTGAACAACCAGAAATTCCCGTGTGTAAATGGGAAGGTATATCCAAGGACTTTATAACAAAACTTCCTCGAACATCCAGTCGGCATGACAACATTTGGGTAGTTGTTGATCGTTTAACTAAGTCAGCTCATTTTATTCCAATTCGTGAGGATTATCGAACCGAAATGTTAGCTCGAATCTACATCGATCTTGTGGTTAGTCGTCATGGAGTTCCTTTAAACATAATCTCTGATCATGATAACTGTTGTACCTCTCGTTTCTGGCAATCTTTACTATAGGCATTAGGCACTAAATTAAATCTTAGTACTGCTTATCACCCTCAAATGGATGGTCAAACTGAACGGACCATGCAAACATTGGAGGATATGCTTAGAGCCAGTGTCATCGGTTTTGGTGGCAATTAGGACTCTTACTTACCATTGATTGAAATCTCATACAATAAAAGTTATCAAATGAGTATCAGCATGGCACCTTTTAAAGCTTTGTATGGTCGTAAATGCCGATCACCTATTTGTTAGAGCGAGATTGGTGAAGCCCAAATCACTGATCCTAAATTAATTCAAGAAACATCTGATAAGATCATTCAAATTCGTGATAATCTTCGTATAGCGAGAAGCCGGCAAAAGAGTTATGCCGACAATCGTTGAAAACCCTTAGAATTCCAAATTGGAGATCTAGTTCTTCTCAAGGTATCCCCATGGAAAGGCTTGGGAAGAAAGGGAAGTTATCTCCTCGTTATGTGGGTCCTTTCAAAATCATTGAACGTATCGGTAAGGTGGCTTAAAAACTTGAAGTACCTTAAGAACTAAGAAACATTCATCCTGCTTTTCATGTATCGAATTTGAAGAAGTGTCTAGCCAACGAAAATCTTCAAATTCCACTCGACGAAGTGCATATTGATGAAAAGATGTGTTTTATTGAGAAACCTGTGGAAATTATGGATAGTGGTAAGAAACAACTTAAACGCAGCGGAATACGGATAGTGTTAGTTCGATGGGAACCCAAGCGTGGGCCAGAACTCACATGGGAGCGTGAGGACCAAATGAAAGACAAGTATCTTGATGTGCACAATGTAGTTCAATTAAAATTAACAAAATCACAACTAAACTAAGCACTAAGTAATTCTCAAGACTCTCTAAAACAAAACTACTGACAGTCAAGTGAACCTATCGAAACTAGTGAAGCAAAAGCAAGTCTGGATATCGAACCCATAGACTTCTACAGAAAATGCAAACTAGACTCAATTAGTCATCTATACAACTTTGGTTAAATAAAAATTATAATTTGAAAGGGGGTATTAACTAGATAATTAAAATTATACTAAAAGAAATAAACGGCCTAAAACGACTTAAGACTAAATAGCAAGAGTTACCCAAAAAGTGATGATGACGAAGTTACTACCTAGGTAGTTCTAAGGGTCTAGCCCACAATCATTTCATAAAAAATGAAATGATCCTATCAAAAAATCAATAGAAAACATCATCATTCAATAGAAAACAAGAAGAAATCCAAAACAGATTGTTGTACACCCTTGATTATGAATCCTAGGGCTTCCAAATGTCGAATCTTGCCTTCCAAGTCTTCCAAGCAAACCTGGTCGCCTCTTCCCTCGTCTCAGATCGTGTATAACCCTAAAATTTTACTCCAAGCCGTTTTTAATCGATCATAATAATTTTTTCTGGATTTTTCCTTGCGTCGCGTACCGCGACGGGCACAGAAGCACCCTTCGCGTAGCACAAAGGGTTTTGGAAACCGACAAAACGGTTGGGTCAACCCAATGATTAACTGAGGGGTATTTCGGTCTTTTCCACCCCTCGTGTAGCGCGACAAGCCTAGAATTTCTGATTTCTCGTTCTCTCTATTTCCTTATTCATCCTCGCACTACCGGTTGCTTGTTTCTTTGCATTCTTGTACCAAATGTCTTCGTTTATGACCTGCAAGCAACAATTTCCAAAACTTTGAAGTACCAGCTATAAACAATTAAAAATCTAAACAAATATGTACAAAACCAAAGAAAACAACTAATAAACATATGTGTTTTGCAACACATCACATCCCCACAATTAACTCTTTTCGTCCCTGAAAATGACATGCAAAATGGAATCACAGTCAAGCAATAAGAGATCAACTCAATTAAGCTTATTATATCGAAATCATATGCCTTGGAAAAGATTGTAGGTATGTTTTTCCTTCTAAACCCATACATTGACTATTTAGTTCCTTAATCATGATATTTTTTTTATTCATGTTATAGTACTCAATCCATGAGACCCACACTTAGGAAAATATAGAATCAAATCAATCCCGAATTCAAGCTTTCAAGGAAAAGGTTTTTCCTACCCTCAAATATAAACAAACTAAAAATTACTAAAATCAGATTTTTAGAATGGAAGCGGGTGAAAGTATGAGCATTTTTCTTTTTGTTATCTCCTTTTTTTTTCTTTCATTAAACCTAACTTAGTGGTGTTTCAACCAGGCTGTCACCCGGCGTGTGACACATAAGTTGCAGCTCATTTTCTCTCTTTAATTTCTAGCTCAACTCATTTGGTGAAATGGAGGCGCCATAAGACTCGAATTTATTCTCATAAAAAGAGTACTTACATGCCAACAAAATCAGATTGTTAAAAACATTAGTTTGTTATTATGTAAAGGTTCATTTAATTACAAGAAAACAGTTTCATTGATTCCAAATTCCCTAAGATGTTTCCCACAAAAATCATCCTATTAAGTAATGTTGTATCAATCCTAAGGTACAAATAAATCAGTTGAGCCTACCCACATATCCCATAACCAAAGCATAGATCTAGATCAAATCAGTTTATTATGATTGAAACCATAAAGCTTGACTTACTATCATATTCCGCTTAAAAGTTGCAACCATCTTAACAAAGGCGAAAAAATTTAAGTTTATATACAAAAATTGAAAACAAATGACTCAAATGACTTCAATTCAAAAATAAAAACGCAGTTTCCCATCCCCACACTTAATATTTACATTGTCCCTAATGTAGAGATGAAAGCAACAAAAGATAAAAGAAAGTGATAACTAGAAAAGACTTAGCTAGTTACACAACAAGACTGTCGAATGCCAGTCTTTCCGAAGAAACAGCTCCCCAAGCTATATGTGCTCCAATCATGCAACAAACATACAATATCATCTACACCAAAACATAGCCAACCATATATCATAATACCAAAACATGATATATCCACATTCTAGTTTTTAGCTAACAACCAACCCATGCCCCCCCCCCCTAAAAAAAAATAATAACCATGTCCAAAAGATACCGCTCAGGTGCTCTGTAGAACTCTGGGATGTCGATATGCAGTGATGTCATCAAGTAGCACATAGCATCCTCCTGTCTCCTTTGGCCATTCATGTACCACTCTCTATGTTGATCGTGATAGTTATCCATCCTATCACAAAGAGACTCCAAGGTAAGTGGGTCAGGAATGGGCTCCAGGAGTGGGTACTGCCTTGGTGGCATCTCTCTCTTGAAAACGGGTCTCTGACAGTGTGTCGAGATAGAGCCTCTCATAACATCCGCCGCTGCAGGCCCATGCGGTGGCATCACCTGTGGTCCCACCACAAAACCAGCCCATCTTGGTGGGTCATCCCTCTCAACTATTCCTGCCCTTTGTAGATCCCTCAAATCAATCGGGGTGGTCACCATCCCCATAGTCATCAAATCAGTCCTATATCTATCAAAAACTACTAAAAATCTGTAATCCTATAGATATAAGGCCCCATATCCAACCTAGCTCTAGCTCCTCCCCTCCAGCCTCTAGCAAACGACTGAGCCAACACACAGGCTATGTTAGCCTCTCTACCCTCACCATGCAATACAGGCAAAACAAATCAATCCAATTTACCTTCTCCTCACCTGAATATCTGCCAACCACCGTACATGCCAAAACCCTATGATTGTAACGCAGAACTGGATCTCGAATCTCAGACTCCACCATACTAGTAGAGAATGGTGAATCAGCTATAGTACCCTATAACTCACTTAGATCAACTTCACTCAAACAGAAATCCCTATTCTTTTTAGATGCACCTCTAAGACAAGTAGCAAACCTAGGTGACAGCACCTCCTCCTCTGTGTAAACCCAGTAGCCACAGCAAACTGTGGGATAGACCTCTCCTCCCTATGGAAAATGATAATGTATCCTCATCCTTAAACTCAGCATCCTCATATGTAACAATGGAATGAAACTCTAAAGCCAGCTCCTTATACTGAGGCCAATCACAACCTAAAACAGTCATTCATTTTTGCCCTAGGAGCATCTCAATCCTATCCCTCTGTCCTAACTAAGTCAACAACTCCCAGTTTATGTTCCTATGGTGTAACAGCTCAAGGGAAACAAACATGTCAAGTCTATCACTCTTAAATGTACCAAGCTCAAAACTGAGAAGTGTATGCTCGCGAATCCTGCGAGTCTTTGCAGTTGGGACTCGTTCAACATTTGAATACCTTATATTCTATTCATTCATTTGAACCTGAACTAGGGAGTCTGGTTCTCCCCTTGGGCATGGAACTGGCCCTCTTCTCCTTTTGGATGCAGCTCGTGATGATTCTGCCCCTGACATGTCTGCACTAAAGTTAAAAAAACATAAAGATGCAATTTTAGTGCCAGAAACATTACAATGACAATATAGCATTTCATTCGCGGTCAAGAAGGCAATTTGATATGGATTCAAACTAAAGCAACAATCCGTCAAACAAAACTGATTTTTAAATTGATTCATATCAACCATTATGTGAGTTACACAACAAAAATTCATTCAAAATCAGTTTCTATCACCCTTGCCATACCCAAATTTTTTTACTGTCAATAAAAGAATTAACCAAATTCTAGCAAGTTACCATCACAAGGTATGAACAAATTTCAGCAAATCAACTAAGTGAACCTACAAAAATGAAATCTATGGGCTGCCATTTAACAAGAACAAAGCAAAAAACAAACAAATCTAACCTAAAAACAACATTGAAATGAAGAAAACCAAACAAGTAGCAACAAAAACGAATTTATGGGTACATTACCCGATAATCGACTAAGACACACTCCTAAAAGATGAAGAAATGAAGAACTCTCTCTTCCCTTGGTGTAAGAACCGGCTATGGAGGATTTTGGGTGGAAATGATGGAATGTGGTGATAAGAATGATGAAAAAAGGTAGAGGGATGGCGTATTGTGGTCGTGGGTGGTGGTTTATGGTGGTAGAGGGTGGTAAAAGGTGGTAGAAGTGATGGAGGATAAGAAATCACCGAAGGTGGAGGGGTGAATTTGGGGTAAAAACCGATCTAGGGCTTGAATAAAGAGTTTTAACTGTCTAAGAAGCCGTTGCGTACCGCGACACGGGCATGGAAAAGTCCTCGCGATACGCGAGGACATGTTAACCCGCGCATTGACCATAGTCTGTCGCGTAGCACGACAGATGTCCTTATAGGCGTCGCGTGACGCAAAGATGTATTTTTTCCACAAAATATCCAGATTTCCATGCCTTAGCCAAATTTTCATACCAAAAGTTCACAAACCTACACCAATGACTTTTAGGAAGAAAATACATACCTGGTGGCCCCAAATTCATTTTCCTTGCATCAAAATGTTCAAAAACCTACAAAAACATTAACAGGCATAGAACAAAAAAACGAAAAACAAAAACAAAAACAAAAACAAAAACAAAAAACAAATCAAAAACGCTTAAAAATTACCAAACTACACACTTTACACTTGCGTTTTCATCCCAAGAACCCTTCATCCATCCTCTCACTCAGGTTTCTCGAGAAGTATCTCTTCCTCCTCATTATTCTCTTCTAGCGGTCCTCCGATGTAATGTTTCAACCTATGACCATTCGCTTTCCATGTGTTTCCATCCACTTCATTTTGCAATTCAATGGTACCATAGGGAAATACTTCTTCAACCACATAAGGACCCGTCCACTTGGACTTAAGCTTTCCTCCAAAAAACTTTAATCGTGAATTGTAAAGCAACACCCGATCTCCCTTCTTGAACTCTTTCAAACCCTTCAACTTCCGGTCATGCAATGATTTTGCCTTTTCCTTAATACTTAACGAACATGCATAGACCGCATCACAAAGTGCTTCCAACTCATGGATTTGGAGAGCCTAAAGAGCCCTATGTTCCAACTCTATGGGAAGATGACATGCTTTACCATAGACGATCATATAAGGTGTGGTGCCTAAAGGTGTTTTGTAGGCCGTTCTAAATGCCCACAATGCATCGTCTAACTTGTCGGACCAATCTTTTCGACTCATCCCAACGGTTTTCTCTAAAATTCTCTTAACTCCTCGGTTTGCAATCTCCACTGGACCGCTTGTTTGTAGATGGTATGCGGTCGCCAAATGATGAGTGACCCCATAGCGTTGAAAAGCCTTTTCTAACATGGTGTTACAAACCGGCTAAACAATTTCTTCAAAAACTTGAGCACCACTCGGGCATCGTTAGTAGGAAAGGATTGAGCCTCAACCCACTTGGACACATAATCAATCGCCACGAGTATGTACCTATTCCCTTTTGACATAGGTAATGGTCTAATGAAGTCGATTCCCCACACATCAAACACTTCTAAGATTTGGATGGGGCTTTAAGGCATCTCATCTTTTGACAAGGATCGTATTTCTTAACAAACTCAAGAGCATCCTTCACCACGGAAGGCCAATAAAAACCACAATCAAAAACCTTTTGAGCAGTGGAGTGGTGACCATGATGACCTCTCGTCAAACCCTCATGACAATGCTTAAGGATTTCTAAACCTTCCTTCCTACTCACACATCTCCTAAGCACTCGATCTCTTCCTACACGATATATGTACGGGTCATCCCAAATGTACTTACCTGCGTCCCAAAAGAACCTCTTCTTCTGTTAAATGGTCATACCCTCAATCACCACTCCATGAGCAAGATAATTTGCCAAATCAGTGAACCATGGCATACCTTGCTTCTCTGCCTCTACAAAATCAATCACCTCATGAGGGAAACTATCTCCAATCTCCTCTACATGAATCTCACTTATCTCCGGATCCTCCAATCGGGAGAGATGATCAGCAGCCACATTCTCTACCCCTTTCTTGTCCTTAATCTCTATGTTAAACTCCGATAGCAAAAGAATCCACCTAATTAAACGAGGTTTGGCATCTTTCTTTGCGAAAAGAAATCTCAATGCCGAATGGTCGGTAAAAACGGTGGTCCTGGAAAGCACAAGATATGATCGAAATTTGTCAAAGGCAAACACTACCGCTAGAAGCTCCTTCTCAGTGGTTGTATAATTATCTTGACCTTCATTAAGAGTCTTACTAGCATAATAAATGGGATGAAAGTGTTTCTCTCGCCATTGCCCTAAAACAGCCCCAACTGCTTGGTCACTAGCATCACACATGAGCTCAAATGGTAAGCTCCAATCGGGGGCAACTAAGATGGGGGCACTCACTAACTTCTCCTTCAAAAACTCAAATGCCTTAATGCATTCCTCATCAAACACGAATGGGACATATTTCTCTAGAAGATGGGCCATAGGCCTACTAATTTTTGTGAAATCCTTAATAAACAGCCTATAAAACCCGCATGACCAAGAAAAATCCTAATGGATCTCACACTAGAAGGTGCTAGGAGCTTACTAATGGTCTCTCTCTTAGCCTGATCTACCTCAATTCCGGCTCTAGATATTTATGTCTTAACACTATCCCCTCAGTCACCATGAAGTGACACTTCTCCCAATTTAGCATTAACTTAGTCTCCACACATCTCTTAAGCATCCTCTCCAAATTCGACAAGCACTAATCAAACGAGCTACCATAAACTAAGAAATCATCCATAAGTGCCTTAGGGGCACGAGAAGGTGGTCTATTCCTGACCTCTGGTGCAATGGAGATCTGGAAATACCCTGAAAAGCCATCTAAGAAGTAGTAAAACTGCTGGCCTGCCAAACGCTCCAACATTTGGTCAATGAAGGGAAGGGGAAAATAATCCTTCTAGGTGGCATCGTTAAGTTTCCTATAATCGATGCATACTCGCCACCCATTGACCGTGCGAGTAGGAATGAGCTCGTTCTTCTCATTCGTGATGACCGTCATACCTCCCTTTTTTGGGACAACCTGAGTCGGGCTCACCCATGATGAGTCGGAAATGGGATACATCAAGCCCGCATCCATCAACTTCAACACTTCTTTCTTCACAACCTCTTGCATATTAGTATTTAAATGTCTCTGAGGTTGTACCACTATCTTATACTCATCTTCCATGATTATTCTATGTGTACATTAAGCAGGACTAATGCCTTGGATATATGAGAGTTTCCAAGCAATAGCACTCTTATGAACCTTCAGCACATCAAGCAAACGACTCTTCTCCTCCTCACTCAACCTAGAATAGATCACAACGGGTAGAGTGGAATCCTCACCTAAAAATGCATACTCCAGATGGGAGGGCAAAGCCTTAAGCTCTAAATAAGGCGGTGACTCTACTGATGGTTTCTTACTCTCCTCTCTCAACTCATCAACCACTAAAACCTTAGAAATCACAGAAACACTCTCCTCAATCATCTCTACCTCCTGCTCACTACTCTCAACTACCAAATCAGCTCCACACACGTAGTCAAGACACCTATCTATATGTGACATGAATGAATTTGTGAAGTAGACAGAATGACATGGATCACTAAAATCATCTTGATCACCCGGATGTCTCATGGACTTCACAACCTCGAATGTTACAGTCTCATCACCCACTCTAAGAGTGAGCTTACCATCAAAAACATCAATGATGGCCTTAGCGGTCCGCAAGAAAGGACAACCTAGAATGCTAGGAACAGTCTCATCGGCCTCCATGTCAAGAATCACAAAATCAACGGGGAAGACAAATTTGTCAACCTTCGCTAGCAAGTTCTCCACAATTCCTCGTAGACATTTGACCGTCCGGTCAGCAAGAGAAGGTGTCATGCGCATCGGAAGTAGATCACCAAGGGCTAGCTTCTCATATAAAGAATAGGGCATCAAACCTGAATCCGCCAACGCGTGTCTCTGAGTGTCACTACCAAACAGACATGGGATTGTGAAAATACGCGGATCTATCAATTTCTCCGGTAGCTTGTTCAGAATCACCACAGAACACCCTCCACTCAATGGAACATTAGAAAGTTCCCATAAACGATCCTTCCGCTTCAACAAATCCTTCAAGAATTTGGCATACTTAGGCATATGGTGAAGGGCCTCAATAAAAGGTAGATTGATCTTCAACTGTTTGAACATGCCAAGAAAATGACCTTACTCCTTAGCATGCTTCTAATGAGCTAAGCGAGCAGGTTATGGAAGACGTGAATGAACAATCTTAGGATAAGGCCTAACCTCAACCGGTCTCTTTTCAACCGGCTCCTCCACATGAGACTCACTGTTCGGTGTTGTACTTGCTGGGCATGGCCTCATGTGCACCCCTCCAGGAGTCTCCATCTCTATCTCCTCATCCACTGGTTCCGCTTCAACCAACTCAACCGGTGGAACAACTCTCACACCTCCCTTACCACTACAAGTGGTAACTGCTTTGACATGAGCATTTGGATTAGGCTGAGTACTATCTGAAAACTAGCCTTGGGGCCTCTCATCCAAACGCTTAGCAATGTCACCCATAGATCTCTGAAGACCAAGAAAAGCATATTGTTGGTTTTTCAAAAGGATGTTCATGCTCGGCAAGAGTTTTCTGAGTAGTAGTATCCTTAGCAAACAACTGGGTCAACAACTCCTCTATCCTACCCATGTCACCAACACCACTACTACTACCCCCTCCCGATGTGTGACTCGGATTACTACCAGATGAGTGACCCTACCCTTGGTTATGAGTTAACAAAGATTGGAAACCATGGAGATGACCGGAAGAACGCCAATTGAAGTTTGAGTGGTTTCTCCAATTTTGGTTATAGGAGTTATTGAAAGGATTAGTGTTACCCCGACCTTGACCTCCAAAATAATCAACATGCTCCTGATTAACCACTAAACACTCAGATTTAGCATGACCACCTCTACAAATCTCACACCTATCGATCTTCATCTTCAACTCCTTCACATATCTCGACAAGGCATCGAGAGCAGCTGCAACGCTAGTATCCACATTGACATGGTGAACTCTCCTCATTGAAGAGGAGGAACTAGTAATAGGAGTGTAATTCCTATTAGCAGACTGCTGCTCATACTCAGCTTGAGCAAAAATCTCAAACATATCATTACACTCAGCCACATCCCTCTTACCCATGAGGTGGCCTCCTACAGATGTATCAAAGCGGGCACGAGTCTCATAAGTAAGCCTATTGTAGAATTTCTCTACAAGAGCCCAATCAAAAAGACCATGCTGGGAGCATCTGCTAAGAAAATTTTGGAATCTCTCCCAAGCAAGGTAGTATGGCTCATCAGGTGCCATTCGGAAAGAATGGATTTCATTATGATGGCGGGCCGCCTTGGCAGGTGGAAAGTACTTCTTAAGGAATGCATCCCTAAGGCTGCCCCGTGTCATGAATGACCCTGGTGAGTGCGAGTCAAGCCAAGTGGCGGCCCTTCCCGCAAGTGAAAAGGGAAATGGCTGCAAAAAAATTGCATCTTCAGTGGCACCTTGCAAATTGAAAGTACCACAAATGTGAGTGAGGCGAGCTATGCGTGCCGGAGCATCCTCATCATCACGACCATTAAACTGTGAACTGTTAATGGCAGTCATGATGTATGAGGGTATCTGCCATGAGTTTTCATTGGTAATGTTTGGCACAGTGATGGGACTATTAAGTCCCGTGAAACCCTCGGTGGATTGTTGGTGAACAGTGCGACGATTCGCCATAGGTGGGTTTAAAGGAAGACGGGGGGGCTAGAATGGGTAGAAAAACTAGATGATGATGGTGTGGAATCAGAAAGATTAGGAGAAATGGGAGTAGAAGCACTTACCTCACTAGTAGAACCTTCTGAAAACTCCAGTTAATCACTCCTTGATGGTAATGAAAGCACAGGTGGCTGTCCTTGTGAGCGTAAGTGTGGCATACACTGTCAAACCTACAAATAAAAAAATTAATTAGAAATAAATTAAACAAAACAAAATAAAATAAAACTGAAACTAAACTAAACAAAATTATGCACAGATAAGAAAAGAGAACTAGTAAGCACAATCGACTAAGAAGTCCCCGGCAACGGCGCCAAAAACTTGATGTGCACAAAGTAGTTCAATTAAAATTAAAAAAATCACAACTAAACTAAGCACTAAGTTATACTCAAGACTCTCTAAAATTAAACTACTTACAGGCAAGTAAACCTATCGAAACTAGTAAAGCAAAAGCAAGTCTCGATATCGAACCCACAGACTTCTACATAAAATGCTAACTAGACTCAATTACTTATCTATACAACTTTGGTTAAATAAAAATTATAATTTGAAAGGGGGTTTTTAATAGATGATTAAAATTATACTAAAAGAAATAAACGGCCTAAAACGACTTAATACTAAATAGCAAGAGTTAGCCAAAAAGTGATGATGATGGCGTTACTACCTACGGTTGAATCATATACATGCTTAACACCTCTTATATTGATTATGGAACTATAGTGAAACCAGGATCTTGAGATACTAACTTACAAGTAACCTAGATGTCACACCCCCAAATTCCCACGTGCGGTGTCAGACTGCTGGGTGTGACGTGGCCAGGATCAAAGCTCTCAGTCATATAGAACGACTCTATATGAGTTTGAAAACACATAGTTTTGTTATTCAAATTCAAGTTACATTAATATAAGTAGCGGAATCAGTATCGTTTTAGCAGCGGAAAGTAAATATGTTATGCAGCGGAAATGTAATTGTGTTACACTGCATTGCTTAAAATTACAAAATCATGAAATGTTCAAAATATAAGTTAGAATGCATGCAAGATTCCTCAAAAGTCCTACTCCATGTGCATCCTAGCATCGTGCATTCAGTTACCTGAGAATACATGCGAAAACGTGTCAACATAAAGTTGGTGAGCTCACAGGTTTAGATAGTTAAAAGTAGTAAACAGATATATACTGGGTATGTTAAGTTGATTGGTTGGATCTACGATCCTGAGTGTGTCAGTTCATCTTACCAAAACTAAGACTTGTTGTTTGCCTTCCTGGGTTATCGCGGTACCCAGCCAAAGCATGATATTACACTCGTTATGACCTCCAGTCAATGTTGTCGCCGAGTGAGGTTTGTAAGGCCTAGTAGTACTACATAATAACAACTCGTTTGTTACACAATTAACGATAAGGGTGTGAGGACTTTTGTTGCGATACAGTTACACTCAAAAGTTGTTTTACAACATACCAGTCATACATCTAAAACAGTTGCATAGTATTCTAACCCCAAAAAGTTTAACAAAACAGTTAAGTATAAAAGTGGGGCTGTAAACTCACCTTAGTGATAATAGGATAAGATAGCGTAAGCTCCTGCTTGGTAAATGTGTCGGTCACCGGCTACCTATATCGTATAGCTTACGTGAGTTCGTGTAAGTGACCGTGTTCGTGTTCGTGTTCGTGCTCGTGTTTGTGTTCAACAAACCTTGGTTGTTATGTTTGCCCATGTTGGTCCACACTGACTGTGTTTGTTCGAGTTTGACCGTGTTTGTCTGTGTTTGACTGTGTTTGATCGTGTCAAGTCAACGACCCGTTGGTGAACCGTGTGTCGGTTGTGATTTGTGTAGCATTCGTGATTGTGCCCGTTGTGTTCAAAATGCGCAATTCGCGTTCATGGACATCTTACTATTTATAGTAAGTTTCCATTTTTAGCAGGTTCCACAATACATATCGTTTTAAAGGTTCTAGCATGCTTGTTAATCCTACGTGGTCATGTTAACACATAGCACGTTATCATAAGTGATCAAATATACATATAAGTCATTTTCACGTTAAAGTTTCCTAAAAAGGAAAGTTTCTAGTTTTGGCATGTTTAACATCAAAATCACCTAACTTATATACATCATAATCACATTTCATCATGTTAAATCATTTAGCATGAACAATTCATTTCTAGCATTACTATATCGGGTTTTCGCGAAATAAAGTTACTAAAAATAGTAACTATGATAAATACCAATCAAATGATTATTCTAAGCATTCCTAATCCATTTTTATACCAAATAACATCATATTAAATCATTTATCATCATCTAAATATATCCATTTAGACCAAATCATCATCTAACAATAATCGGTCACAAAAGTTACTATAAATAGTAACTTGGTCTAAAATGACCATAAATCGATCCCAAATCTATTTCTTAGCATCATAAGATCATATTATCACCCAAATGACAAATCTATACACATTCATGTTCATATTTCTATCTATATCATCATGTTGTATCGTAAAAGTAACTAATAATAGTAAGTTCATCAAATAACGCATTTTTAACCATTTCAAAGGTAACAAATCATGTAATACACTTGTAACATCATCAATAAACCTACTTGAATATCAATCATCATCTAAATAACCGTAGATCATACATGCATGTTGACATTTCACCTATTCATGAATAAATCATGCATTATACACATACACATCATCATGGATCGTTAAAATACATCACCAAATCATTATATATAATCAATATCAGTAGTTTAAGCAACCAACCTAGATTCATAACATCAAAAATTCGTGCATGCATCCTTAAGTGGGTTGCATGTGTGCGTTTGACCTTGCATGTGGGTCTTTGAGTGTGATATGTGCAAGATGACTATGAGATTACCTTCTAAAGCTCCAAGAAGATAAGAATGGTGATGACATCAGTCCCCCAAGCTCCTGGAACAACGAATGAAGCAGATTCAAGAAGATGGTGGTGGGTTCAAGCTCCAACTATGGTCCTTCAAGCTCCTAGTCTTCAATCCTTCCCTTCCTTGAGCTTCAATGTGTTCATCAATGGCTTCCAGAGGGTTTCAGGGGGTTCTTGGGAGTGAAAATGTCGAGTGGTAGCTTGCAAGGCCGGAGAAAATGATTAAAAGTGGTAGAGTAGGCATAATGATCTTGGTTTTATAAAGATTTGACGTCTGACAGCCTTCGCGTACCGCCAAGAGGGTCCAAAATGTGCTTCGCGTACCGTAATGGATTTCGGGATTCAAAATCCCCCGAAATCCTTCGCGTGCCGCCATTACCTAATCCAGGGCCCTTGGTGTACCACGAAGAGTCCCTGAAGAGCCCAATACGCCCAATTTCAATGGTTTGGCTCGTTTTTCGACGTTTTTCTCGCGTAGGGAATGTTGTTTGGCACCGTTTGAACTTTCAAGTTCAATGTTCGAGCGTTTCATGTGGTTTCTAGTGTTTGGTTACACGATGTGCTAAACGTTCACCAACGTTCGTATTTTCTTAGACACGTGTGTGCGTGTTGCGATAATTCACCGAATTATCGTGTTTGTGTCAATGTTCGTACTGTCATGCCACGTGTCAGACTAAATTAAACTAATTCTAGTGCCACGTATACAATTATCAATTGAATAAACATTTAATTACAACAAATGCTGACCTAGATTTTACGGGGTGTCACACTAGAGCATCTTCGACTCTTCTCAAAGATGTCAAGCAAGATACCTAAAAGCTGTTAAATTACCGGTTTTATGGACTTCCTTCACAAGTTACCCAATCCCATCAATGACATACCCAAAAGACAATCTACCTCACAGAAACGAAAGTCACAAACACACCAAAGTGCATGGGATAACTAGAAATCATAACTTGGATTCGGTAAACAAAGAATGCCAAATTAACTAGAAAGAATCTTCTCACAAAGACTTTAACCAGAAACCAAACATGCAAGACAAACCAACAATCTCTCACTTTACAGCTTTTAAGATTGGTTAAACGTTTACAACATCTAAAGCACAAACATCATTCCTATGGAATACTACGTCTAGAAACCCATTTAATAATCAAAAACACTAAGTAATTGATCTAACATGCACCTATTTTATGAAAGACATTCATCAAAGCACATGAGGAATAAATGATTACACCATAAACACTTCTAAATATTCATACACATCCAAGAATAAAAACCAAGTCTTTATGTCATTGAATCATAACAAATAAATGTTCCACAACTAATAAAATCAATGTTAAACATGCATATTCATCACAACCTAGGTAGTTCTAAGGGTCTAGCCCACAATCATTTCATAAACGATGAAATGATCCTATCAAAAACTGAATAGAAAACATCATCATTCAATAGAAAACAAGAAGAAATGCAAAACCAATTGTTGTACACCCTTGATTATGAATCCTAGGGCATCCAAATGTCAAATATTGCCTTCCAAGTCTTCCAAGCAAACTCGGTCGCCTCTTCCCTCGTCTCAGATCGTGTGTAACCCTAAAATTTTACTCCCAGCCGTTTTTAATCGATCATAATAATTTTTCTAGATTTTTCCTTGCTTCGCGTACCGCGAAGGGTTTCGGAAACCGACAAAACGGTCTGGTCAACCCAATGATTAACTGAGGGATATTTCGGTCTTTTCTATAACAACCGTCGAAATTCGATAATAAATCTATTATTAACCAAATTAAACGGGCTAGGCCCAGTTAAGCCCAATAAGGCCCAATCAAGCTCAATGAGGCCCAATAAGAACTCGGGCCTAACTAAGACCCAATCGATAAAGATAAACCGATTAAAATTACATATCTTCTTAACAGACTGTATGTAATTATCAGGGGTTTTCGAAAGAAAAAGGACAAATTATTTATTAATGTTCGAGGAACGGTTATTATCCCAAACTTGATAATTAAGTTCTCAACATTAACTAATATTAGCATTATTAGTTTCATTAAAAATCAACTAAGGAGACGGTTAAAACGGTTAAAAAGTTACGCAGACTTAAATGTGTTTAAACTCGTTATTCGCCGGATTAATTATTATTCGACAAGATAATATTATGACATTTCTCTTTGTGTTATTATTAACATGTTCTAGTCACGAAAGAATAATTGGTGACGATCACGTGATTCGGACGGATTTGTTACGCGACTGATAAGCGAGTTGCACGTGATACAGACTGATCTAGGGTATTTTCACCCACACAAAACCCTAACTATAAAAGAAACCACATCCTTGTTGCCTCCTTATTTCTTACAGCCTCAAAAACACACACTAAGTGTGTGTGTGTGTGTGTGTACACGATCGGAAGAAGGGAACAAAAAAAAAGAAGGGAAGTCCGGCAACCAACACCAGCGAGCTTCCTCCTCCGGCAACTCCTCTTCTTCCGACGAACTCCACTCTGGCAGCCACTCCAGCACCTCATCCTTTCGTTTTCAGCCTGAGCCATCACACACATCTGTGTGTGTGCGCGTTTGTAGGTGAGACGCAAACCAGGAAGCACGAGCTGAGAAATCTACAACTCCGGCGAGTCACCTGGTCTCCTCACGACAACCACAAGGCACAATCGTCTCCAGCAGCCACAAGCACCACTTCTGGTCCTTCCCGATGAGCATACCAACGAGAGACGGTGGCCATGATGGTGGCTTGTTAGGCTCTTGATCACCGCCTACGACTCCCTCCTCCTCGCCCTTTTCGTTCTTCAGCCCACACCAGCGAGTGATGCAACAGCCACCTTCCCGAGCCGCTCCTCTTCTCCGACGAGCTTCCTCCCCTACGAGCCTCGACTGGTTGCCCAGCCCTTTACTCCTTCTTGTTGCAGCTGTAAACACACAAGTGTGTGTGTGTTTTGCTCGTATACCTCGGCCAGTTTTCATGGTAAGATCTAAAGATCAAAATTCTTTTTTTTAGATCCACTCTTGTTAAATAAAGATCTACTCATTTCGTATATCACAGGCTAAGAACCAAGTCATTGAGATGTTTTTGAGGGTATTTTCGGGTGAGTTGGGTTCATGTTGCCGGCTACTCCACGAACAGATCTGATTAGATCCAAGGATCTCCGTTCAAACGAGCCTCAATATCACAAAAGCCAAGAAAATCAAAGCTCCTCAAACGGTCAAAGAGGTCAAACTTAGTCAGAAAACATGTCTAACATGCTCGGTTTTGTTCGGGACACAAAAACGAACACGTTGATGTACACGGATCTCTAACAGGTTACCGGTTCTCAAAATGAGTACGCGAACAGAATCGGAAGGTATACCCGCACACCAATCTTTAATATGTTATGGTATCGCCCGCATTTTGAGTGTTTACATTCACGATTAAATCAAACGAAGGCAAATGATAAATATATATATAATATTTATAACAATTATTAGTCGTTAAAATACATGATTAAATCAAAAGAAAAGTTACCTTAACATAACAAGTGTATATTGACCTCGAGAGGATTGAGGCGACTAGTTATGATAAACTGACGATTAGAGTGACGGTTTTAATGAATTACTTAGAATATCCGACTATTAGATATAAACAAATAAATTTCTAATAAATATGAACGAGATGAAATTAACAAATACGTATGTGTGTGTATATATAAATACAAATATAAAAGAGATATATTTAAATACATTAGTTATGAACAGGTCATAATCAATAAACATGTCTACACACACATTCAATTGCTTTAACGCGAGATCTTACAAATTGATGACCTTGTTAAATATATCGTGCAGCTTAAAAGGTTTTAATTATATTAAAACTCAAGCATCGACTCTTATGACAAAAGACGTGGAACGATCAGAGTTAAATATTTTCAAACATTTGATATGAAAACATATAAATAAACGAATTTCAAATAATATAAGCTATTATTGAAGAATCAATTATAAAAATCTATATTTAGATTTAATGACTATATTTCAACAAAATAGTTTTAAATACATCTTATACGTATATGAGTCATCAAGTTACCATAATTACTACTAGATAGGACAAATACTCATATATAATATATACGAGTAACGACTTGTACATAATAAATACGTTTGAGATACAATAAACGTCGTTACAACAGGTGATACATACACGAGTTAGAACATTTTTAATATCTTCATTACAAACATGATATAATTATTCAACGAAGTAATATATATTGACAATAATTATCAAGTTTGATAATTAATATTTTATATGCGTATTTAAACGCATTAAGTATAAACACATTCGATTAAATAAATAATCGAATATTAAAGGGGTAGACATGATTAATCGAAAGTAACATACGTAAACAAAAGGTCTTCGGTTAATCAAATTTAACATATGTGAGGACGCGTTAGAACACATGCGACAGTTGTGTCAATTAGGCACATGAAACAAGATTCTTAATCTCAATATTGATATACATTTGATTTACAAACAGGAACTTATGTTTCATTTGATTGGGAAATGATATACCTTATCACACATACATAGTTGACTAGCACTGATGTGCCGACTATGTTTACTCAGGCTTGGTTATCACAACATATGGACATGGATCCATTGCTACGCACACTGTGAGTATTCGTAGCCCCTTTTTCATTTTACATATTTTGGGGGAAATACATGCTACTATACTTGACTTTTACTATGATACAAGAATTCTTTTACTATATTTATACACATACTTCTCGAGGTATGTTGCATGACACAAGAAATTAATATTGCATGAGACAAGAATATATCACACTAAATCCCAGTATCCTACACAACCATTAACTCGGGGTTTCGAGCCGAGGGATTAATGTAAGTTAGTACTAGCGGGGTTTGACAAACCTCCATTCATGGATTGGTAGCTCCAAACCCACAACTCCATGGTTTATGAATGGTATATTTCCACCAAGAACTAATGTTCTCGTGATAAGGCGTTAGCAAGAAAAGGGAATACAAGAAGTCGATAGGTATGGTTGTGGACTCATGTAGATTGTAACAAATCACACTTATGATTTACACATTATCCTGACAACATAACATTTTAGGACTGCGATCCTACAAAATTTTGATTGAAACATTTTACATGTTTTCTGAATGGCAATCATTATTATTTCAACTGTTTGATCAAGACATAAAACCTACGAACTCACCAACTTTTTAGTTGACACTTGTTTTTACATGTATTTCAGGTACTAAGCTAAGGCTAGATATGGACTTTACACTTACGTAGAAGGATTAGCATTCTCTCATATAATAAGTTCTCGATATACAGTTTCGTCGCATTCCCGTGTTTCCGCCGACGGCGGGGGTGTGACAGATTGGTATCAGAGCCATTGGTTATAGAGAATTAGGTTTCCTTTAATGACACCTAGACTATAACCATAAGCTCTAAATTGTTGGGACTATAGAAACTATAATAAGATCCAACTTTATGCAAACATATTTTGTTCGGGAGACTGATTTCTCTAAAGAACAACACATGATTTAACTGATGCTAATAGTTGTGTTATGAAATGAAAACATTAAGTTAGCATCACTACACTACCATTCCACTGGTAATTGCTTGTTCATAGATAATGACTCTTAGATCCTTACTAAGGTTACATCACATGTCTTAAAGACATCATAGTAAGGACTGATTTGATTGCACACATTACTTTTGCTATGGTATAATATTCTTACTTCGCATCATAGAGTTAATGCACTATTACTTTCAAAACAACTCTGACACAACTTATATAAGTTAAGTTGAGAACATGTCAAGATGTTGTAGCATTTTACAAACTTTTATCACCAACACCTACATACTGTATTGGTGAACAGTTGGCAAATAACATTACAAACGAAACATGGTCTGTAAAACTCGATAAAGTCCACAATATTGTCGGACCGAGTAGGACGTTTCAGATTTCTAAATCTCAAAGTTGTACTAACATGAGACCAAACTTGATATTTCTGACTGCTGATGGCAGCTTGGTGATTACAAGTTGGAAAGATTGAATGAATCAATAACACTGTATGTTAAGAAGTGATTACACGGAGTGAACAACAAACAACCAATAGAAGTATAGAACACAAGAACAACGCATTATGACTCGTGACGGGAGATTACTAGAGTGATCAAGCAAGATAATTGATAGTTACATTTTGTACTACGTAACTATGAATTATGTTACTTGTGAATTCTAGGAAATCCTATTGTGATGATTAGTGTTTGAACTTAATGATAAGTATGATGTTGCAAGTACCAATGTTGAATCTTTTGAGCTAAACAAACACAACCATACATTATGGCAACTAGCTGAATTTAATTATTCACAGAATGACAAATTGCCAATGATGCTATTACAATGATGCTTATTAGCCTTCTTTGTGAAGGATATGACAACACTAATAATATCATAACAAATTCTGGCATGTGAACTTATTCAATTGATCATATTGATCTCATTAAACTCCCGACAACTTAGTCGTTGAGTACGGCAACTATTCCTAAAAGCTTAAACAAATCCATTAATGCTTGAGAATTTTAGATCTCATTGGATAATGGGCATCAAATTTAAATTCAAATGATATGGACATATTATGAATCCTAATGGTTTGATGCCTTAGAGTAATTTATTCCTTTTCAGAACATTCTGATAGTTTCAGGAGACACCCAATAGCTGTATCTCTTCTATCAGACCGTTCATTGTACTACACCTCTCTCAAACAAGACATTAAACAGAATTAAAGCCTTCTTTAGAAGGATAATCTTAATATGCACCGAATGCAAAAAACAAATTATTACATAAATTCGTGAACGTTATATCTCACAAACATGTAACCAAATACATGGTATACTCATGTACTATTAAACTCCATTGTAAACCTCTATCTCTTTCCTTATGAAATTTTGTCAATAGTTACGTGACACCTCGTGTCTTACTATTGTCGTAAATTAATTTCACACTTGAGTACAAATAGTACACTCTTTATCAACCAAATCAATGAGATTAATGTCAGTCACTTAATTTATTTAAAAGTGGCATTATCAAAACTCAACTAAAGACAAATTAGTAACACGAGTGTCACGAACCAGGCATGACTAGACAAAATGCCTATTGTGTACCTTCCTTGTGATCAATTAACAAATCGTTAAACTCAATCCTGTTTTACAATGTCAATAACAAAAGAAATAAATACAAATTACTCGATATCCTTCCATGAGGGGAAACTAACGAGTTTAAAGCTATACAAACATTCTTTTCTCATTGGGGCAAGCTAGATCTTAATAGTGTGGCGTCATACCTAGACCTGGAATCTAGTGCCCACTACACATTTGAAGCACTATACAAGACTTTTAATATAATGACTTGATTAAACAAACGTTTAAAGTTTAGTTACCTTAACCTATAATAACGGTAATGATTCACCAATGCTATAAACATATGTTATGATGATCATAATTTCACACTCCAAACTACGTGATGAAATTAAAGTACATTTGGACTAGAGAAATGCTAATGGTAAGACACCTTAGCATAATCCATTTCTCCACTTTAAACACGTTGTCTTTATTGTCAGACATATACCGATCGCCCTAACAGGCAATTAATTTTACAAGGTTGAATCATTGAACAAATCTGGTAACTCTCTAAGAGTGTCCTACAATCGACAAGAATGCTAATGAAAAATTTTATGTGATCCTTGAACATGACATTGACCAGTGAACCATGTGAAAATACAAGTGGTGTAATTGGTACTGATTACAATACGATACAAACAAGAAATAATCACATCAGTACTAATATTTTCTTCTCACATAATCAACATAAAATTTTCGCAAGTATGTACTTGTGACTGACTATTTGATTTAAAGTGACTATGAGTACTACGGTTTTCTCCGATGTAGTATTGTTATCTTGATTCAAGTTACTGTCTTTGACCTACTACCACTCAAGTTAAGACAAATGAGTGACTTGACTATCCTAAGCCTTAGATGACTAAATACACCAGCTACATTATACATTCTCAATAGTTGACGGCAATCATATTTTATTTGCTACACGACTTGAAACTCAACAGTGAGGTGATTGTCAAACTCCGATCCTATCAAGGACGACACGACGATCCTAAAGTTCTCTTCATTTTATACTTTAGCTAACATTCTTGTTTTGGTATTCTCTTTCTCAGTGATGGAACAAGAGCTATCATTGAAAAATATATCTTAGTGAAATCTATATGATAAGATGATATTCATCCATCATAACATGATGATTCACAAATCGTTAACTCAAACATTAATCGTGTATGTTTAGATGACTACATCACCTAGGTTAAGTCATCTTGATCAACATACATGTTAACGTGTAACACCCCAACCGACGGCGGAATCATCGGGATGCCACGAGGGATGTGTAGATTGTTCAAAAGCTCATGGGCATCTAAATCAAATCATCATATATCATTTAATCAACCACAATAATTACACAAAAATCATGTTCATCATGAATCAAATACATCAAATACACAAAAGATTTAGTTAAACTAACTAAACTCTAATCGCCAGAAATTTAGTTAATTAACTAAGTCCAAGAATCCTATATGATGATGATGTCCAAAATAGAAGAGATCATCCTCTTCATCCTACTTGTCTCCATCACCTGAAACATGTAAGAAATCAAGTGTCAACTACAAAAGTAGTTGGTGAGTAATCATAAGTTTTTATATTTAAAAATGTTTTAGTAAAAATGAGTTTGAAAGTTTATGCTTAAAAGGGTTTTATAAAATGCTTTGTTTTAAAACGAGTATAAAACTTATGATCTTCTTGAGAAAATCCATATGAATACCTGTATGAGATAATCCAACACACATCCATCAATTCAACAACCAAACACACACACAATCACATAACCACATAACCAATCAATCATAATCAATCACAAATAATCATAATCAAATATAGATAATCAATCCACAAACTAATCAACCAATCTCATCAACCATATTCTCAAATAATGTTCGTGACTATACATGATCATTATGTAATTAACATAAGTTAAATACATGATTCATGGAGTGGTCGCTAACCACGTGACAATACATGAAGCCAAAGCAAATAACCGAAGTCAAAGGCAATGCTTCACCGATGTGGACACCATCCACGTGACAATACACGATGTCAAAGCAATTAACCGAAGTTAAGAGCGATGATTCTCGGGATTTGTGACAATACTTGTAATCTTTGTTATTGACCTAGGTCAATAACAATGTTTACATGGATATAAAATAATAAGAGATAATCCCATAATAATGATAATTTCAAATGTGAATATCATATTGATAAACAGGTATTAACCTTGTGTTATCAAAATAATATTTAATTTGGTATACATGTTTCACCTCCGGGTTTTAAAACCAAAAACAGTTTAAAGAAAGGGAGGTTATGAGAACTCACCTGAAGTCCTTAGGATAAGTGTTCTCTAAAATGCGCGCTCGCGGGCGTAATTCAAGTCAACTCAACAATCTGTGATTATTGTGTATTTTATATTCGTAAGTACATGCGTTTGATTTAGGTCATTTATCCATAAGTGTTACTCTAAATCTTTAGGTATATTCTTAACTTAGTTTACTCTCCTAAGTTAAGTTGTTACACTTAAGGTTTTATTTATATTCGTCTCAAAGTTCATCTTTCTTGATACATCATTCATCATGATTAAATGATGAACAATTCTTAAAATCATTGATATGCACCACTAAATAGGTATATGTTAAGATAACGATTCTATCACATGTGTACTTGTTCCCACCTGCATGACTCCATTCAAGCCACCATCTTAGCCTACTTCATTACATCTCTTAGTTTAATAAAAGTGTTTTTGTATAATTCATGCAAGATATGACCTTCTTCCATCAAATTCAATACATTTTTAATTCATAGTATTTAAGAAATAAGAATTTGTGTATAGAGAGAAAAGGTGGTGGTTGGATGTGCCCATGCATGCATGTACATGTATATACATATATCTACCCTAGCATGACGTTTATTGATCCTTAAACTCTTAATTTAATAACAAACCAAATTATTCACCACATGGGCAGCGAACCCTCTACCCAATTTTAACTAGGTTCGGCTTACAACAAGGAAAAAGATTCGGCCAACCTCAAAAGTATAGGGTTCGGCATATGCAGGCCGTGTGAGGGTTCGGCTGGCTCAAGACCACTCGACTGAAGTCAGGGTTCGCTGCATGAAGTGTGTCTATGGTTCGGCTAGGGGATGGTTCGTGACTAGATGCCGGGTTCGTTGCAGGCCGAGAGAAGGAAGGCTCGTGGTACCAAGGTTCGTGGCTCCCATGGTTCGGCCACCAGCTTTCCCGCCCACAATAGTTCGTGAACCCAAAAGAGTTCGGCCATGGCTGTGCATGGTTCGGTTGGGTGATGCAGGGTTCGCGGCCAGCTACTGGACTCACAAGGGTTCGGCGAAGTCCATAGTTCGGCTGAGACCCACTATGGTTCGTGACCCATCAAGGGTTCGCCGCAGGCTGTGAAAGGGAGGGCTCGGCTGAAACTAGGGTTCGCCACCCTAGTTCCCGCCCAACAGGGTTCGTGAGGCCCTTAGGGTTCGGCCCTCACCTGCTGCGTCACCTGAGCACTGTTCATCATCATCCTAACCGCATTTTACTGGTTTACGGTCATCCCTAGCTTACCTCGACTCAACAACAGTTCGATTAATACATTGCAACTAAAGATTAGTATATTACATGATGGCTAAACCCGATTAGGGTTTTCAAACCCAAAAACCGAAAAGGAAACCGGGTTTCTTACCTTTAAATCGTGTGCAAATGATAACTTTCTTGGTATCTCCTTGTAGCTCTCGTTCTCCCGAACGCGTGGCCGCCAAGATCTCGCGATTCCGTTGAGAAATGAGAAAGTTAAGCTAGAGAGAAGTTGGGTGTGTTTGTGGGTGACGAATTTCTAGTTTAGAGAGAGAGAGACAATTGTGAAAATGAAGAAAAAGGAAGGAAGTAATCTTCCTTATATCGTGTGTCGTATACGCGTGCTCAATCCCGTTTTTATCGCGATATTAATAAATAAAATGCTCGGTTTTCTAACGTAACATATTTAAAACAATAACCCACTTTAAATAAATTAGTTTTGTTTAATTAAAATAAACTTAAATAAATTGTTTCGTAAAAATAAATTCCGTTTTCGTTTTCGTTAAATAATTATTTAAATAAATTAATTTATTCGAAAACACTTTAGGTTGTGATTCCTAATAAACGTTTTAAGTTCACAATCATTAATTTAATATCATTAAATATTATTTACTTATCTCGTCGAAACGCGTTACTCGCGTACGTATTCGTAAAGATCGTCACCTTTGCGAATCCGATGCTCGTATCGCATTTCGATTTGATCTATGATTTATGGAATATCGTTTTAGAATATTATTCCCAATAATTATATTCGCGTGAATCGTCACCCGCGCGAATACATTATTAAGTTAATATTTCTAAATTAATATTCGCGTTTAAGTAATGTTCGTAACCTCACTTCGCGTAATTAATTCCCCTTTATTTATTAATTTTAATATTATCATTTCTCAAACCAAAACCCACTAAACACTAGTCACTGACACATCCATGATAGACCGAAATATGCATATATATAGGGCATATGTAAGGGTCAGTCGCAACTGCCCTAGCCACCGTCCCACCGCTATTTCGATAAACCATGTCCATGGGTCCTTGACTTTGTTTAGCAACCAGACTCAAACAACTCCCAGTTCCAATCCCAATACATACTTAAACCAATAACCATCATCGTCAGTGATAAGTAACTGTGATAAACACTACAGGCCTGTTTAGTTGAATTCAACTAAACTTCCGGTGGTTTACGCGTATAATAAATCGTAGTCATGCATACCAGTACAGTGATAATATCAGTAGTGAAAATCAGTAATTCATAATCATCAATAATTAATAAATCTCCGGTCGTAACAGTACATTCGTACGGATGTACGGACGTACGGACAACCGAAAGTACAGTGATGTTACAGTCTCCCCTAGTTAAGGGAATTTCGTCCCGAAATTCAACTTGGAGTGACCGTAGTAAATAAATGTGGGTACTTAAGCTTCATCTGATCTTCTCGCTCCCATGTGAATTCTGGACCCCCGTTCGATTCCCAACGTACTTTGACAATTGGAATTCTACTGCGTTTGAGCTGTTTAACCTCACGATCCATAATCTCCACTGGTTTTTCAACAAAGTGCATGGTATCATCGATGCGAATGTCATCGAGTGGTACCTGAAGATCTTGATCAGCTAAGCACTTTCTTAGATTGGACACGTGAAACGTCGGATGCACATTACTAAGTTCTGGAGGAAGTTCCAATTTGTAAGCAACCTTCCCGATCCGTTCAAGGATCTTAAAAGGGCCAACGTATCGTGGAGCAAGCTTCCCCTTCCTTCCGAATCGAACAACGCCCTTCCAAGGCGATACTTTGAGTAATACCATATCTCCCACTTCAAACTCTAAAGGTTTTCTTCGTTTATCCGCGTAACTCTTCTGTCGACTGCGAGCAGCTAACAGATTGTCGCGGATCTGGCGGATCTTGTCAGTCGTTTCCTGAATAATTTCCGGACCAGTAATCTGCGAATCGCCAACTTCGGTCCAACAAATAGGCGACCGACATTTTCTGCCATACAGAGCTTCAAACGGTGCCATTCCAATGCTCGCGTGATAACTGTTGTTATACGAGAACTCAACCAATGGTAGATGGCTATCCCAATTGCCACCGAAATCGATGACACAAGCTCTCAACATATCTTCTAATGTTTGAATCGTTCGCTCCGTTTGACCATCCGTTTGAGGATGATAAGCAGTGCTAAGATCCAGTCTTGTTCCAAAAGCTTCATGAAGTGATTCCCAAAATCGTGCCGTGAAACGAGCATCACGGTCCGATATTATGCTTAAGGGAATACCATGTCGGCTAATGATCTCATCAATGTAGATACGAGCTAACTTCCGCACAGGGTAAGTTTCGCGTATCGGTAAGAAATGAGCCGACTTGGTCAATCTGTCAACAATTACCCAGATACTATCTTTACCGTTCGCGGTCCGTGGGAGTTTAGTAATGAAATCCATGGAGATATTCTCCCACTTCCACATCGGTATCTCGGGTTGTAACAACAATCCAGAAGGTCGCTGATGTTCTGCCTTGACTTTAGCACAGTTAAGGCACTTAGACACATATTCAGCAATATCCTTCTTCATTCCAGGCCACCAGTACAAGCCCCTAAGGTCTTGATACATCTTATCAGCACCTGGATGGATTGAATAACGAGACTTATGAGCTTCATCCATAATCAGCATCCTAAGATCACCCCTGTTCGGTATCCACAACCGATTCAAATAATACATCAACCCGTCATCCTTAGTTTCCAATAAGATTTCAGCCCCGCAAGACATCTCATTCTTCAAGTTATCTTGAGCCAATGAGTGTTGTTGGGCTGTGAAAACATCATTACGGAGATTAGTGTGCACTCGGACACTATAAATCTGAACTTGACTTTTGCGACTAAGCGCATCTGCTACTACATTCGCTTTACCAGGATGGTAGCGAATTTCACAGTCATAATCATTCAACAGTTCAACCCATCTCCGTTGTCTCATATTTAGCTCTTTCTGATTCAAAATATGTTGCAAACTTTTATGATCAGTAAAGACTACACACTTTGTGCCATAAAGATAATGTCTCCATATCTTCAAAGCAAACACGACTGCACCAAGTTCCAAGTCGTGTGTAGTGTAGTTCTTCTCATGAATTTTCAATTGTCTTGATGCATAAGCCACAACCTTTCCCCGTTGCATGAGAACACAACCGAGACCTAGGTTGGATGCATCACAATAGACTACAAAATCATCATTTCCATCAGGCAGTGTCAAGACAGGAGCATCACAAAGTTTCTGCTTCAAAGTCCGAAATGCCTCTTCTTGCTTCGGTCCCCACTCATATGGCCTATTCTTCTGAGTCAAAGCAGTGAGAGGGACAGCAATCCTGGAGAAGTTCGATATAAACCGCCGATAGTAACCGGCAAGTCCAAGAAACGATCGAATCTCCGTCGGTGTCTTCGGTGTACTCCAATTCTTCACAGCGTCAATCTTTGCAGGATCCACGTGAACACCGTATTCGTTGACTATGTGCCCCAAGAATTGAACTTCCTTAAGCCAAAATTCACATTTAGAGAATTTGGCATACAGTCGCTCCTCTCTTAAGATCTCCAAAACCAACTTAAGGTGTTTCTCGTGTTCTTCCTTAGTCTTTGAGTAGATCAAAATATCATCAATGAATACTATCACAAATTTATCCAAGTATGGCCTGCAAACACGGTTCATGAGGTCCATGAAAACCGCAGGTGCATTGGTAAGGCCGAAAGGCATTACCAGAAATTCATAGTGGCCGTATCTTGTTCTGAAAGCAGTCTTGGGAATATCATCCTCATGCACGCGAAGCTGATGATACCCAGACCTCAAATCGATCTTTGAAAACCATGCCGAGCCTTGAAGCTGATCGAAGAGATCATCGATGCGCGGCAGTGGATATCGATTCTTAATTGTGAGTTTGTTCAATTCGCGGTAATCGATACACATTCGGAATGACCGTCCTTTTTCTTGACAAACAAGACCGGTGCACCCCATGGTGAATGGCTCGGACGAATAAATCCTTTATCGGTTAGTTCTTGCAGCTGGCTCGCCAATTCTTGCAACTCCGAAGGCGCAAGTCTGTAGGGAGCTTTGGCGACTGGGTTCGCACCAGGTACCAAGTCGATTCGGAACTCAACTTGACGTTCTGGTGGAAGACCCGGCAAATCGTCTGGAAAGACTTCTGGAAAATCTCGTATCACCGGAACATCTTCAATTCTCTTTTCTTTCTCTTTCTTCTCCACAATGTGTGCTAAGAAGGCTATACATTTCTTCCTAAGGTACTTGTGTGCTTTAGTGCAAGACATCAGCTTAAGACCTTTGCTAGCAGTTTCTCCAAATATTCTCAAAGTTTCACCCGAAGGTAATGGAATACGAATATATTTCTCATGACAAACAATCTCCGCTCTGTGGGTGGCTAACCAATCCATGCCTATGATAACATCGAAGCTACCAAGATGCATAGGTATGAGATCAATTGGGAAAACGTGATCATTTAAGTTCACCGTACATCCAACGATAATAGTGTCAATATCAATAGTGTTTCCGTCAGCCACTTCCACGTTAAACGGTTTATCTAAGTATGTACGTGTTCTACCAAGCAAGCATTCAAAATCATATGAAACGAAACTCCTATCGGCACCAGAATCAAATAAGACAGATGCATAAGAGTTGTTGATCAGAAATGTACCGTTGACCACATCCTGGTTGGCTTGAGCAGCTGGAGCATTCAGTTGAAAAGCCCGGCCTCTTGCCACCCTCTGGTTATTCCCGGTCAACTTTGGGCACTGATTTCTGAAGTGACCCACTTCACCACATTCATAACAGGCTCTTGCCTGTGCTTGAGGTATCTGGCGAATGGGTACAGCCGGAATAGGTTGAGTTTGAGGAGCTGGTAGTGCAAGCGGTGCTTGTTGCATCCTTTGTGCTTGCGGTGCACTCCGACAAACGTTTGCATAGTGCCCGAACTTGCCACAGTTGTTGCAAACGCGACACGGCAAGTTAGGGGCATGATGATATCTGCAAGTGTTACATTGGGGAGTGTTCCCAGTGTAACTTCTTGCAGCAGAATTGTTTGATGATTGCTGCGCAAACTTCGCAGCAGGTACTGTTACCATGAAATTCCTATTCTTTCTCTTCTTGTTGCTGCTTTTGGACGAGCTAGCAGCTTCAGACTTGACTTCAGTTTTGACTTCCTTTGCAGCAGTCTTGGTGTCAGTCTTCTTATATCCCTTTCGAGTAAGAGTTCCATTCTTCACGTGATTGTCAGTAAGAGTTGCAGATAACCGGATTGCAGCTTCAAGTGTTTTGGGATTGCTCCCATAGACTGTATCCTGAATCTGCACCGGCAGCCCGCCGATATACTTCTCAATCGCCCTTTCCAAGGGTGTCACCAAGTGAGGTACCAGCAAGCTATACTCATGAAACTGAGTATTGTAGATGACATTCTCTCCGCTATCCTGCTTGAGTTCCCAGAACTCAGCCTCCAGTTTCCTCATCTCGCTTCTAGGACAGAACTCAGTGGTCATCAGAGTCTTGACCTCTGTCCATGTCAGTGCTAAGGCAGCATCCACTCCCCTAGTTCGCTTTTCCCCATTCCACCAAGTCAGTGCTCTCTTTTGGAAAACACTGGTGGCATAGCGAACTTTCAGATTCTCGGGACATTCGCTGTTGATGAAGGTGTTCTCCATACTCTCGAACCACTGCAGCAGACCAGTGGCTGATTCAGCACCCGTGAATTTCAGAGGATTACAGGAATTGAAGTGTTTGAATGTGCAAGTTGTCTGGTTTGCACCACCTCTGTTCTGGTTAGCATTCTGGTTAGCCTGAGTTAGTTGGCTCACCAATCCAGAAATAAGTGTGGCTAACTCTTGTATGCCGGAGTTGGCATTACTGTTGTTAGCTTCCCCATTGTTCGAGTCATCTTCGTTGTGACGGCGAGGCGGCATGTTTCTGAAGGAAATAGAAACATGTTACTACCGTTTACAACGTAAGTCATACAAACAATGTTTAAATGAGTCCATTAGACAATTAGGATTACATATAGGAACTATATTTCTCTCCTATCAGTCATTGACTCAAAAAGGCTTATAATTTCCTATTATTATTCTAAGTGTCCTAGTTGGTCATAACTAGTGTTAACTAACTATTTCCTAGGTCCTATACATTCCTCACTCTATACTAACACTGACAATCTCCCAATGCAATGCAACAAGCTTATATATAGGGCATATGCAGAGGTAGATCGCAATCTCCCCTACACCGTCCCACCACCGTTCCATTGCACCACGATTATGCCATTGCTAGTGTGTAGAGTGTGTCATGTATTTCACCATAATTCTCACTTCACAAACCTTATCCTTAGTAGGATAATTTTGAGTGAAGTGATCTCTAGTTCCCTTGGACAATTAGGTTTACCTAATGTCTAAGTTCACCTGACATGTAGGCTTGCCTATTTCTAAGTTCACCTAATGTCTAAGTTCACCTGACATTAAGTTTCCCCCAATTGTCTAAGTTCACTAAAATCCATGTCAATCCCGATGTCAATAATCTTTAATAAGGGTTCATATCATCACAAAGTGCCCTTATTGTCACTAGGTGTTCATATCTTCCCTATAGTTTATTCTCATCAAGTGTCCATACCATCACTAAGTGTTAGTATCATCACTATGCGTTTATATTATCATCAAGTGTCTATATCATCACCCAAGTCCATATTCCATCACTAATCGCTCATATCGTTTATTAATCCTATGCACCCTACGTGTCCAATCAGTGTGTTTCATAAGTGAATTTATAAGTGTTTATCAAATATGATCATCAATGAGTCAATCCCAGTCAATCCATCAAACATATCATCAACAGTCCACAATCATATCCTCTCAACCACTCCTAGTAAAGTCCTAATAATATCCTATGTTCCTGACACTGACAGACCCCCAATATACTACAAATGGTATATGTATAGGGCATATGTAGGGGTCAGTCGCAACTGCCCCAGCCACCGTCCCACCACCTTTGTAGTATACCACGAGTGTGTCCTTGTCTGGAGTTTATAGATCAAACAGATAATTTTCCTAAAACAGATAATTCCTAAGCAATCAGTTTCCTAAGCAAATAATTTCCCAAACGGGTAGTTCCCACATTCTTCAATACTGACATCCACCTAATGTACCGTAAATGGTATATATATAGGGCATATGTAAGGGTCAGTCGCAACTGCCCTAGCCAACGTCCCACCACCTTTACGATACACCACGTGCATGTCCTTATCGAATCATTAGGGCACACGTAAGCAAGAAATTAATAAGCAGCATATATATATCAGATGTATAACAGGAGTTCATATAACATGTAATAAACATATAAGCATGAAATCCTGAATATACTAACTAGTGTATGAATTTATTCATACTAGGGTATCCTACGGTTATAGACTAGGTCAACCATTTCTAGTAACCTAATTCCCTATAACCCAGGCTCTGATACCAATCTGTAACACCCCGACCGACGGCGGAATCATCGGGATGCCACGAGGGATGTGTAGATTGTTCAAAAGCTCATGGGCATCTAAATCAAATCATCATATATCATTTAATCAACCACAATAATTACACAAAAATCATGTTCATCATGAATCAAATACATCAAATACACAAAAGATTTAGTTAAACTAACTAAACTCTAATCGCCAGAAATTTAGTTAATTAACTAAGTCCAAGAATCCTATATGATGATGATGTCCAAAATAGAAGAGATCATCCTCTTCATCCTACTTGTCTCCATCACCTGAAACATGTAAGAAATCAAGTGTCAACTACAAAAGTAGTTGGTGAGTAATCATAAGTTTTTATATTTAAAAATGTTTTAGTAAAAATGAGTTTGAAAGTTTATGCTTAAAAGGGTTTTATAAAATGCTTTGTTTTAAAACGAGTATAAAACTTATGATCTTCTTGAGAAAATCCATATGAATACCTGTATGAGATAATCCAACACACATCCATCAATTCAACAACCAAACACACACACAATCACATAACCACATAACCAATCAATCATAATCAATCACAAATAATCATAATCAAATATAGATAATCAATCCACAAACTAATCAACCAATCTCATCAACCATATTCTCAAATAATGTTCGTGACTATACATGATCATTATGTAATTAACATAAGTTAAATACATGATTCATGGAGTGGTCGCTAACCACGTGACAATACATGAAGCCAAAGCAAATAACCGAAGTCAAAGGCAATGCTTCACCGATGTGGACACCATCCACGTGACAATACACGATGTCAAAGCAATTAACCGAAGTTAAGAGCGATGATTCTCGGGATTTGTGACAATACTTGTAATCTTTGTTATTGACCTAGGTCAATAACAATGTTTACATGGATATAAAATAATAAGAGATAATCCCATAATAATGATAATTTCAAATGTGAATATCATATTGATAAACAGGTATTAACCTTGTGTTATCAAAATAATATTTAATTTGGTATACATGTTTCACCTCCGGGTTTTAAAACCAAAAACAGTTTAAAGAAAGGGAGGTTATGAGAACTCACCTGAAGTCCTTAGGATAAGTGTTCTCTAAAATGCGCGCTCGCGGGCGTAATTCAAGTCAACTCAACAATCTGTGATTATTGTGTATTTTATATTCGTAAGTACATGCGTTTGATTTAGGTCATTTATCCATAAGTGTTACTCTAAATCTTTAGGTATATTCTTAACTTAGTTTACTCTCCTAAGTTAAGTTGTTACACTTAAGGTTTTATTTATATTCGTCTCAAAGTTCATCTTTCTTGATACATCATTCATCATGATTAAATGATGAACAATTCTTAAAATCATTGATATGCACCACTAAATAGGTATATGTTAAGATAACGATTCTATCACATGTGTACTTGTTCCCACCTGCATGACTCCATTCAAGCCACCATCTTAGCCTACTTCATTACATCTCTTAGTTTAATAAAAGTGTTTTTGTATAATTCATGCAAGATATGACCTTCTTCCATCAAATTCAATACATTTTTAATTCATAGTATTTAAGAAATAAGAATTTGTGTATAGAGAGAAAAGGTGGTGGTTGGATGTGCCCATGCATGCATGTACATGTATATACATATATCTACCCTAGCATGACGTTTATTGATCCTTAAACTCTTAATTTAATAACAAACCAAATTATTCACCACATGGGCAGCGAACCCTCTACCCAATTTTAACTAGGTTCGGCTTACAACAAGGAAAAAGATTCGGCCAACCTCAAAAGTATAGGGTTCGGCATATGCAGGCCGTGTGAGGGTTCGGCTGGCTCAAGACCACTCGACTGAAGTCAGGGTTCGCTGCATGAAGTGTGTCTATGGTTCGGCTAGGGGATGGTTCGTGACTAGATGCCGGGTTCGTTGCAGGCCGAGAGAAGGAAGGCTCGTGGTACCAAGGTTCGTGGCTCCCATGGTTCGGCCACCAGCTTTCCCGCCCACAATAGTTCGTGAACCCAAAAGAGTTCGGCCATGGCTGTGCATGGTTCGGTTGGGTGATGCAGGGTTCGCGGCCAGCTACTGGACTCACAAGGGTTCGGCGAAGTCCATAGTTCGGCTGAGACCCACTATGGTTCGTGACCCATCAAGGGTTCGCCGCAGGCTGTGAAAGGGAGGGCTCGGCTGAAACTAGGGTTCGCCACCCTAGTTCCCGCCCAACAGGGTTCGTGAGGCCCTTAGGGTTCGGCCCTCACCTGCTGCGTCACCTGAGCACTGTTCATCATCATCCTAACCGCATTTTACTGGTTTACGGTCATCCCTAGCTTACCTCGACTCAACAACAGTTCGATTAATACATTGCAACTAAAGATTAGTATATTACATGATGGCTAAACCCGATTAGGGTTTTCAAACCCAAAAACCGAAAAGGAAACCGGGTTTCTTACCTTTAAATCGTGTGCAAATGATAACTTTCTTGGTATCTCCTTGTAGCTCTCGTTCTCCCGAACGCGTGGCCGCCAAGATCTCGCGATTCCGTTGAGAAATGAGAAAGTTAAGCTAGAGAGAAGTTGGGTGTGTTTGTGGGTGACGAATTTCTAGTTTAGAGAGAGAGAGACAATTGTGAAAATGAAGAAAAAGGAAGGAAGTAATCTTCCTTATATCGCGTGTCGTATACGCGTGCTCGATCCCGTTTTTATCGCGATATTAATAAATAAAATGCTCGGTTTTCTAACGTAACATATTTAAAACAATAACCCACTTTAAATAAATTAGTTTTGTTTAATTAAAATAAACTTAAATAAATTGTTTCGTAAAAATAAATTCCGTTTTCGTTTTCGTTAAATAATTATTTAAATAAATTAATTTATTCGAAAACACTTTAGGTTGTGATTCCTAATAAACGTTTTAAGTTCACAATCATTAATTTAATATCATTAAATATTATTTACTTATCTCGTCGAAACGCGTTACTCGCGTACGTATTCGTAAAGATCGTCACCTTTGCGAATCCGATGCTCGTATCGCATTTCGATTTGATCTATGATTTATGGAATATCGTTTTAGAATATTATTCCCAATAATTATATTCGCGTGAATCGTCACCCGCGCGAATACATTATTAAGTTAATATTTCTAAATTAATATTCGCGTTTAAGTAATGTTCGTAACCTCACTTCGCGTAATTAATTCCCCTTTATTTATTAATTTTAATATTATCATTTCTCAAACCAAAACCCACTAAACACTAGTCACTGACACATCCATGATAGACCGAAATATGCATATATATAGGGCATATGTAAGGGTCAGTCGCAACTGCCCTAGCCACCGTCCCACCGCTATTTCGATAAACCATGTCCATGGGTCCTTGACTATGTTTAGCAACCAGACTCAAACAACTCCCAGTTCCAATCCCAATACATACTTAAACCAATAACCATCATCGTCAGTGATAAGTAACTGCGATAAACACTACAGGCCTGTTTAGTTGAATTCAACTAAACTTCCGGTGGTTTACGCGTATAATAAATCGTAGTCATGCATACCAGTACAGTGATAATATCAGTAGTGAAAATCAGTAATTCATAATCATCAATAATTAATAAATCTCCGGTCGTAACAGTACATTCGTACGGATGTACGGACGTACGGACAACCGAAAGTACAGTGATGTTACATAACGACGCCTTAAAAAATGTTACATTCATGTCATTCACTCCCAGTTGTTTGAAACTAGGACATGAATAACAAGGCAAGTTCTAGGTAGGGACAAACTTAATATTTTCACGATGAAAAATAGGAATCTCTCATAATGTGTACCTCCGTATTCAATCTATTATCAACATTCTTTCGAAGTTAGAGGTTAAAGGTGTGTGACAACGATGGTCATCAACACACTTTAAACTTCTTAAAACTTTTCTATCCTATAGAGTTGACTTATAAATCCCGAATTAGCGGTTCACAATCACAAGTCGAAGGACAAATAGTGAGTAGGAGTGCAATTCTGTTAATCCTTGAGAAAGAGAGTTAGCCAAACTCTCATTAACAGGAATACTGGAAAGAAGCCAATATATTTTTCGCGCATGCAATCATGTAGTGAATGTTGATGAAGCCAAGAGTCATCATAATGACGAACTTGAGACATGCACAAAGGATTTAAGAATCCTTAGGGAAATTCATGAACTGTTAATGGGAGATTCACAAGAGACTTTGTGTTAATTCACAATAACTTATTTCTGATTATGTCCAGAAAGAAATTAGGAAGAGAATTTGATTTAAGATCAGAAAGTGCCATGAGTATCCAAACCTAGGTTTATGCGATGATAATACTATAATGAAGAATCAATTTATCCCAGTCTCGTTTGGGATGATTGGGAGTTGGCTACCTACAGTTAACGGATATGATGGAACTGTCAAAAATGTCTGCAGTAAAACAGAGATGATCGAAAACATGATTAGTCAACTAGCCATTCAATTGACATAACTTGTTTTATTTCATACACAATTAAACAAGTCGAGCTATTTTTAACTTGACTTGTGCTTTAGAATAAGATGGCTGATACCCCTCGACTTGAATAAGACACTATTCTTAGGAATGCTGAAATAATATCTTAACCGTTCGACAAGTGAAAGATAGGATTTTGCAGAATCTCTAGTGAGTAGGAGGCTTGTCAAAAAAAAATGCTTAATAAGGTACTTAACTTGTAAGGATCCTTTATATTAAATAAGTGATCGAAGAGATTATTCAAATGAACTCATGGACATTTCCTAACCACCATGAGTTGGGTAAAGAAGATTTTGTTGCTTTGCGACAAACCCTTTGTAAGAGTTAGACGAAGGTCGTAACTTCTAAACACTATGGAGCTAGCTCGTGCGATCCTTAAATGTTGACAACATAGATGATCCAGAGCATCGAGCAGGCATCGAGAGAACTGCACAAATCACAAGATACATTAACATTGAAAGATGACAAAACTTCGTTTAATCGTGATTAACGAAGCAGGGTTAGTCAAATATCGTAATTTGACAAATCTATTCGGTAAAGACAGTCAAACTACATGTCAATTTGACTCGTTGTGAGAAACAAAGTACCTGTTGAAACGAGATTATCATATGATCTTTTAATGATCAAAACGATAGATTTCTCAAACTCAGTCAAGAATTTGGCAGATATGATGCCAAAGGAAATACTTCGTGAAAACTCAGTTCGCATACTCACGAGCATAAATTAGTTTCAACATTCATGAGAACTGAACTGCAAGTGAATTATTTCACTAGACAAGTACAACCTCCTTCCAATTAAGTGATATCAAATTTCGAGGTCGAAATTCCTTAAAGGAGGGGAGACTGTAACAACCGTCGAAATTCGATAATAAATCTATTATTAACTAAATTAAACGGGCTAGGCCCAGTTAAGCCCAATAAGGCCTAATCAACCTCAATGAGGCCCAATAAGAACTCGGGCCTAACTAAGACCCAATCGATAAAGATAAACCGATTAAAATTACATATCTTCTTAACAGACAGTATGTAATTATCAGGGGTTTTCGAAAGAAAAAGGACAAATTATTTATTAACGTTCGAGGAACGGTTATTATCCCAAACTTGATAATTAAGTTCTCAACATTAACTAATATTAGCTTTTTTAGTTTCATTAAAAATCAACTAAGGAGACGGTTAAAACGGTTAAAAAGTTACGCAGACTTAAATGTGTTTAAACTCGTTATTCGCCGGATTAATTATTATTCGACAAGATAATATTATGACATTTCTCTTTGTATTATTATTAACATGTTCTAGTCACGAAAGAATAATTGGTGATGATCACGTGATTCGGACGGATTTGTTACGCGACTGATAAGCGAGTTGCACGTGATACAGACTGATTTAGGGTATTTTCACCCACACAAAACCCTAACTATAAAAGAAACCACATCCTTGTTGCCTCCTTATTTCTAACAGCCGTCAAAAACACACACTAAGTGTGTGTGCGTGTACACGATCGGAAGAAGGGAACAAAAAAAAAAAAGAAGGGAAGTCCGGCAACCAACTCCAGCGAGCTTCCTCCTCCGGCAACTCCTCTTCTTCCGGCGAACTCCACTCTGGCAGCCACTCCAGCACCTCATCCTTTCGTTTTCAGCCTGAGCCATCACACACATCTGTGTGTGTGTGTGTGCGCGTTTGTAGGTGAGACGCAAACCAGGAAGCACGAGCTGAGAAATCTACAACTCCGGCGAGTCACCTGGTCTCCTCACGACAACCACAAGGCATAATCGTCTCCAGCAGCCACAAGCAACACTTCTGGTCCTTCCCGATGAGCATACCAACGAGAGATGGTGGCCATGATAGTGGCTTGTTAGGCTCTTGATCACCGCCTACGACTCCCTCCTCCCCGTCCTTTTCGTTCTTCACGATTAAATCAAACGAAGGCAAATGATAAATATATATAAAATATTTATAACAATTATTAGTCGCTAAAATACATGATTAAATCAAAAGAAAAGTTACCTTAACATAACAAGTGTATATTGACATCGAGAGGATTGAGGCGACTAGTTATGATAAACTGACGATTAGAGTGACGGTTTTAATGAATTACTTAGAATATCCGACTATTAGATATAAACAAATAAATTTCTAATAAATATGAACGAGATGAAATTAACAAATACTTATGTGTGTGTATATATATTTAATAACATATAAATCACGAATATATGTGTGTGTATATAAATACAAATATAAATGAGATATATTTAAATACATTAGTTAGGAACAGGTCATAATCAATAAACATGTCTACACACACATTCAATTGCTTTAACGCGAGATTTTACAAATTGATGACCTTGTTAAATATATCATGCAGCTTAAATGGTTTTAATTATATTAAAACTCAAACATCGACTCTTATGAAAAAAGACGTGGAACGATTAGAGTTAAATATTTTCAAACATTTGATATGAAAACATATGAATAAACGAATTTCAAATAATATAAGCTATTTTTGAAGAATCAATTATAAAAATCTATATTTAGATTTAATGACTATATTTCAACAAAATAGTTTTAAATACATTTTATACGTATATGAGTCATCAAGTTACCATAATTACTACTAGATAGGACAAATACTCATATATAATATATACTAGTAACGACTTGTACATAATAAATACGTTTGAGATACAATAAACGTCATTACAACAGGTGATACATACACGAGTTAGAACATTTTTAATATCTTCATTACAAACATGATATAATTATTCAACGAAGTAATATATATTAACAATAATTATCAAGTTTGATAATTAATATTTTATATGCGTATTTAAACGCATTAGGTATAAACACATTCGATTAAATAAATAATCGAATATTAAAGGGGTAGACATGATTAATCGAAAGTAACATACGTAAACAAAGTCTTCGGTTAATCAAATTTAAAATATGTGAGGACGCGTTAGAACACATGCAACAGTTGTGTCAATTAGGCACATGAAACAAGATTGTTAATCTCAATATTGATATACATTTGATTTACAAACATGAACTTATGTTTCATTTTATTGGGAAATGTTATACCTTATCACGCAAACATAGTTGACTAGCACTGATGTGCCGACTATGTTTACTCAGGCTTGGTTATCACAACATATGGACATGGATCCATTGCTACGCACACTGTGAGTATTCGTAGCCCCTTTTTCATTTTACATATTTTGAGGGAAATACATGCTACTATACCTGACTTTTACTATGATACAAGAATTCTTTTACTATATTTATACACATACTTCTCGAGGTATGTTGCATGACACAAGAAATTAATATTGCATGAGACAAGAATATATCACACTAAATCCCAGTATCCTACACAACCATTAACTCGGGGTTTCGAGCCGAGGGATTAATATAAGTTAGTACTAGCGGGGTTTGACAAACCTCCATTCATGGATTGGTAGCTCCAAACCCACAACTCCATGGTTTATGAATGGTATATTTCCACCAAGAACTAATGTTCTCGTGATAAGGCATTAGCAAGAAAAGGGAATACAAGAAGTCAATAGGTATGGTTGTGGACTCATGTAGATTGTAACAAATCACACTTATGATTTACACATTATCCTGACAACATAACATTTTAGGACTGCGATCCTACAAAATTTTGATTGAAACATTTTACTTGTTTTCTGAATGGCAATCATTATTATTTCAACTGTTTGATCAAGACATAAAACCTACGAACTCACCAACTTTTTAGTTGACACTTGTTTTTACATGTATTTCAGGTACTAAGCTAAGGCTAGATATGGACTTTACACTTACGCAGAAGGATTAGCATTCTCTCATATTCAATGAGTTCTCGATATACAGTTTCGTCGCATCTCCCGTGTTTCCGCCGACGGCGGGGGTGTGACATTTTCCACCCCTCGCATAGCGCGACAGGCCTAGAATTTCTGATTTCTCGTTCTCTCTATTTCCTGATTCATCCTCGCACTACCGAGAGCTCGTTTCTTTGCATTCTTGTACCAGATGTCTTCCTTTATGACCTGCAAGCAACAATTTTCAGAACTTTGAAGTACCAGCTATAAACAATTAAAAATCTAAACAAATATGTACAAAAACCAAAGAAAACAAACTAATAAACAGATGTGTTTTGCAACACATCATATCCACATTTCTTTTTACCGACTCCAAATAACTAATTTCGGGACGAAATCTCCTAAAGTAGGGGAGACTGTAATATCCAAGATTTTCCGATCACTTTTACGACGATGTTATCTGATTTGTAATTATGAAGAATGTTAATAAGTAACTACATTGAATTTATCTCGGTTTATCAAGTCGCAATGGATGCATGCATGCATACATACATACATACATACATACATACATACATACATACATATAGTGGATGGTTCGAATGTTAACCCTTCTTTATTGCGCTAACCAAATAAGTACATCGTATTTCTATGGGGCCCACATTAAAGTAAATCTAAAGGTTTAGATTTTTTTCTTCTTTTTTTATTAATGTAAGTGGGTCCTATATTAATGAAAAAAGAAAAAAAACATACACCTTTAAATTTACTTTAATATGGGCCCTAAAGTAATAAATGTAGTTATTCGGTTAACGCAATAAATATGGGTTAACATTTGATCCTCTCCCTATATATATACACAAACACACACACATATGTAAATAAATGTATATTATATATATATATATTTTATTAATATTAATTTAGAACTTACAAATTCATTTAGTTTTAAAAAAATAAAATGTTTAGAAACATCATTAAAAAGAAAATGAATGATAATAATAATAATAATAATAATAATAATAATAATAATAATAATAATAAAAAATTCAAAATTTATAAAAACTTATTAAAAGATTTAAACTTAATATGCAAATTTACCAACCACAAGGACCTAAGGTGTAAATTCAATTAACCAGCCCCCCTGCGTCCAGCCGTTTTTCCGGCACTAACAACCGGCCAACATGCCGGAATCCGGCCGAGCCACGGCCAACACAAAAAAACCCACTTTTAATGCGTCATTTAATATGGTTTTTACACCCCATGAACCAAAACTCATTCCTAACGTAATCATAACTTTAAATCTCGATGATTACCACCATTAAACCCCTTTTGATTAAACCATAACCGTAACATTAACTCACGAGTTGAACTTAACGTTTCGGTTGAAATTAACGTATATAATCATAGGATTTTTACTCCTCTTAACCATACGAATCTAACCATAATCTCGAAACTCACTCAAGATCACTGTGGAATCGGGAATTAAGCGAGGAACGATCGAAACTCCCTTGAACTTGAACTCGATCAAGACTCGACTAAACCAGGTAAGTTTACACATCATTAGGATTGGTTTTGGGTGTAGATCAATAGCCCTCTATCAATTTCTGAAAATAATCGATCGTTTGATTGATTTAAGAATTAGGGTTCATATAGATTTGGGAATCCAAGAATTTTAAAAAAATAACAAGAAATTAACCTGGAATAGATCAACAAAATGAAGCTTTGGTCGAACGGTTAAAGCTTACCACGGATGGGGCTAAGGTCTCGGGTTCAAGACCCTTTCGAACCATTTTTAATTTTATTTTGCTTTTCTTTCTTTTAGTCCCTGTCAATTATTTTATAAATCCGAAAAATTTTATAAAAATATTTATAAAATACCTGGAACAATTTTATAAACTCAAAAAAACTTTGGTAAGAAAATTCATTTTATTTAATGATAAAACTAGTATTTTATGATTATTAATACCGTTTAAATCATAAAATGTACCAAACCTATTATTAAAATTCTAAGAAAATTACCCAACACTTTTAGAACTTCTATGAACCTGAAAAAAAATTTATATTTATTTTTATGAAGTACAGGATTTAGTTTAATTTAAAAATACTATTATTCTGTATAAAATATTTATTAAAAATACTTAAACTTTAATAAAAATTCTAAAAAAAATTACACAACATTTCTGGAACTTTTATAAACTTGAGAAAATTTTTAGTTTAATTTTTATGACTGAGAAATATTTATTTTTATTTAAAAGCATTATAAAATTGGATAAATAATTTATTAAAAATACTAAAGTACATTTAAAAATTCTGAAAAATTTTATATTATATTTTTGGATTAAAAATAACTCAGAATCATTTTTATTTGAATAAAAATATTTTATGAGAATAAAAACTCCATTTAACTTGAATTATAATTATTATAAATTTACATACATATATACTTATTTATCTTATAAAATTTCAGAAAGTATTTTTATTTAAATTTATTTTATTTAAATTTATTTTATTTAAATCAAATAGAAATTAATTTAACTTCAAAACTTTATATTAAAACATATAAACATAAAACTTTGTAATTTTAATTAGAAATTTTATATAATCATCTACATTTTTTATAACACTTTAGCTTTTAAATATTACTAGAGTAATTAACTTGTGAATTTAGATCATTATTTCCTTAACTTATTATATTTATTTTTAATAACTAAAAATACAACTTTATCGTGTTTTTCCCCAAATCACCTAACTTAGCTTTAAATTTCCCAAATCTATTTAGAACCTATAATACCTTATAACTTTATTTAGAACTTGTTTGAACTTAGAAAATATTGAACTTTGAACTTATAACTATAGGTTTATTCTAAGAATTCATTTCTCGCAAATTTGGATTCTCAACTACTTGAACTCTCTATCTAGCTATCTTATCCAAGTGAGTTTTATATTCCCCTTTTCTTGATTTTGATTTTGTTTTCAAAACATCGGGGATGAAACATGAACTTTAACTATTTGAACAATTTGTATCTGTGAACTTTATCTTGTGATTTGAGCTTATGTCCCAAACTACATGTGAACTATCTTCGAAACTTGCATTGATCATTAACTATATTAGCCTGATTGTTGTGATGATAGCTATTGAACTGACCATTCCACCCAGCCGGTGATCACTCAGTTACAAACTATTGAACTATTGAACTTTGTATGTTCGAACTATTGTGCACAATTTGAACTATTGGAACTATAAGGATAATATGTATTACTATGCCTAACTTGGTTAAATAAGGTTTGATCTGCAATAGTTTAATGTATGTTTCCACATTAAGCCTTATCTATTGATATGTTTATGATACAAAATTCAACTTTGAACTATTAAACGATTTATCGAGTCAACTTTATGATTCTCACAAACTACTTTTATAGTTTACCTTTTCAACTTTATCATGTTTCAGGTGCACCTTAGTGAGCTTTTGGGATGAACACATAAGATGCTTGGACTTTAGAAACTTTAAGAATAATTTGAACTCTAGCTTTTGGTTTATTTGAACTTTGGTTGTTTGAACTTAGTTACTTTGGTTTTTAAGACAATGTAATTTTGTTGCATTAATAATTAAACGTTGTAGTTTGATCATGAGCTATTGAACAGTCACGTTCACGCCCCGACGTATTCCGCCGTCGGTTGGGGTGTGACAGATTGGTATTTCAAGCTATATGTTTAAATCACAATCAGATAACAAGGCTCTGATACCAATTGATGGATCGAGCACTCTACTGATTTCACTTTAGTATTCAATTGTTAGACTCTTAGCAAAGCACAAGAAAGAGTTCACTCTCAAGTTATGAATTTTGTTGTCTTTCTTGTTAATTAAGTTTGTAATTTATAGAGAAAACACAATGCAATAACATTAGGAATTTTTGGGAGAATCAATCCATGTATTACAGAGATTGTTGGGATATAATACCCAAGCATTAATACAAGCTTTGATTGAAATAATAAGACAAACAACTGACATTTACAACCAATTGTTACAGACACTAAAACAAGACAAAAGTACATAACAGCAGTACAAAGTCAACAACAACAGAATGAGAAATCCTAAGAGTAAAGTGTTCAGTGGTATTTCAGTCTTTAGTTCTCCATGGTTGTAATCCGCTCCTTGGTTCAATGCCTTTTCCGCGTTTTCTTTTCCGCGGTTATTATTGAGAGCATCAATGGTTTTCTTCCAAGGTTATGAGAGGAAGTAGTTGTTATTTGTGGTTGAGCTCAGTGGCATTTATGCACTTTGCCCACGATTGTCTTCCTCAGTTAAGTGCAATGGATCCGGGGTTATGCTTCAGGGGTTAAACCATTCAGTGGTTAACCATGAAGATGGGGAATGTGGTTATGGCTCATCAGTTCTTATTTTGCAACAAATCTTAACCACATGCGTGGCCATTTGACCCTATCATGTTCATCTAGGCCGTTAGATTTGCTTGGACTTCATGGTGGGACTAAGTTCGAAGGATTTAGGGTTGCTTGGAATTGTATCGACTCTATTAACACTTAGAAGATTTAAAAGAACTCGTCGATATTGACAAGTTTGATGGCTGCCTGGTTTTGATCTTAGGGAGCTTCGAACTTATTAGTATGCAAGTGCACTAGGAAAATTCTCCTTGGAGCCCATCGAAGGTACTAATTTCGATGACCTGGCTAAATTAAGGAGGTGTTGACACAACACTTAACCAACTCAAGAGATGCCCTCTCATACTAATACTATCGATCATGTCTTAGTTTCGATATTAAGGTTCTTCGACTCAGCTAATGTCAACACTCACTTAGACTGAACTCCTTGGAGGCCATGGGCACTACTAGTGTCGATGGTCCCTTAGCAGAAAAAAGCCCTTTCGAACATGATAATATCGGTAATCACTTAGAGAGTTTTTCATGGCACCGACACTAGTAGTATTGTAGTTTCTTACTTCGATACCACTCATTTCGAACATGCAACTTTTCCAGCCCAGTTCTTAGTCCTTTCCAAGTTAATCCAAGTGGTTACAATGCTTCAAATTTGGCTAGTTCATGGCTTATAAGACTTAAAAACCGGTTTGAACAAAGTGGTGTCGGGTTAGTGTAAAACCCTAAAAATCAAAACTTTGGGGGTTATATTTACCTTGTTCTGGGTTGTGTGAGCTCATAATTCTTGTACTTATTGAATGTAGATGATGAGAGGAACGTTATGACACCAAGATCTTCGAATTTGGTTAAGAAATGAGAGAGTTTGAGCTAGGTTTTTAGAGTGAGATTCTAGAGAGAGAGAGTGATGGATTTTCTTGAGAGAGGTAGGAGAGAGCCGATGGTTGGGGAGAGTAAATAAGGGGAATTTAGGGTTTTATAGCCCGGGTCATTGTTCGTGTGTTCGGGTTCGGTTGTTTACGTTAAACACGTTATTTTAAAAACTTAGCTTTAAAACATAATATGTTTCATAAAATGGTTTTATTTATAAATTTTAGGTTGTAATTCCTAATAAATATTTTATATATCATTTTGTTATTTCTAAAGTTTTGAAAACGTTGAATTTCAGCGTCTCGTCAGAACGGATAACTCACGCACCTATTCGTACAAATCGCCACCCATCCAAACACGAAGTTCGTTTTACCTTCTGATTTGGTTATCTAATTAGAAGATATCATTCAGAATGTTAAAGCCACGAATGTATTTGTGCGAATCGTCACCTACACAAACACACGGTCAATTTAATATTCTTGAAATGCTATGTGTTTGTTGTTTGCATTTTGAATTCTCACAGACATATATGAATTTTAGTGTCATTGTGTTTCTTTTCCTTGTCTTATATGTTGGGTTGTCAGTCGTCTGACCCTCGTTATCGGAGGATCTGTGTTACGACTATTGTGTTTGACTTGTGTTTGCTTGTCATTATTTTCTATTTCATTGAATCTTGCATTGTTTTTTTATAACATAGACTATGATTACATTCAAGTGTTTACAAGTATTATCTGTACACATATTTAATATGCAGCTACTTGTCAGTTTTGTATGGGTTATCACAGATTGTTTCAAATAACATATTACATTATATAAACTAATGAATTTCTAATAATAAAGAATTTGATAATATCCACAAACACACACACATGCAATTCATAATCGATAAAATATATATATATACACGCACACTTTCGATTGGCTTAAAACGAGATTTTACGAACTAATGATTTTGTTAAATATATCATACAATTTGAAATGTTTTAATTTTATTAAAACTTCAGCATTGGCTTTTATAATATTGGTTGTTGGAACAATCATAGCTATAAACATAAATATAACACAAGCTCAAACATGTGAATATCTAACCATATAAAAAAGCAAGTTTCAAAATATTATAAGTTTATGTTGTCAAGTCAATTATAAAAATCTATATTTGGATTTAATAACTATTATTTCAACAAAATAGTTTAAATATATTTTCCACACCATGACAAGACTTGTAATATCAACATGATTAATAGTCTTATAAACAAAATAGTTTGAAAAGCTCATATTTGGAAAACTATTGATTAGAGCTCAAGTATCAAAATTTTATATAAACCTGGATTGTTAAGGAATCTAGTAAATCTGGACATATAGTTATAAACTAACTATTTGACAAGGTTAATAAGTAGTAATAACAAATATCAAGTCTTGATAAGTTAGATTATACATGTTTATATTCAAGCATAACAACTATAATCACATTTGATCAAACAATTAAAAATAGTACTTCTGCAAGTATTGTATTTACACGCTACTAACTCAGTCAAGTAGAAATCAATCAAATTAAGTTAACTGAGGATGCGTTAGATCACGTATAATGATTGTGCCAAAAAGGCACATGAAACAGCATTGTCGAGATAATATATTGATACACATTTGATCTATAAACAGGACATCATTATTGATTCGACTGGGAAATGCTATACTATATCAAACATACAGAATTGACTAGCACTGATGTGCTGATTATCGTTAGTCTGATTTTCATTATCGCAAATTATGCACATGGGTTCCATTGCTATATACAAGGTGAGTATTCGTATCCCCTTTTACGTTTTACATAGTTTAGGGGAAATACATGCTACAATACTTGATTTTTCAAATATGATACTCAAACTGTTTTCATTATTATGCTAAATGTGTTAATGCTGGAACATAAGTTAGTCGGATTGTAGATTGCATGAGACATTTAAATTTATAACGTAAGTCCCTTCTTGTTGACACAACCATTAACTCATGGGTTTGAGCCAATGGATAGATATTGAATAATACTATTTGGGTTGATACCCCCATTCATCCTTATGGTGGTATTGCTAGCTACAGCCACCTAAATGACGTGGTCATTCATGATGAGTGAATATTTCTAACATTTGCATTTTGAACTCCTGGGAGTTTACTAGACTATTTATAGTCACGGCCAGTCAGTCGGAGGTTTGGTTGTGGACTCATGTAGATTGCATCCATTCACACTTATGATTAACATATTATATTGAGAGCATAGCACTTCGGGATGACGATCCTATTAAATGACGTGGTCATTAATGATGAGTGAATATTTCCAACATTTGCATTTTGAACTCCTAGGGAGTTTACTAGACTATTTACTGTCACGGGCAGTCAGTCGGAGGTTTGGTTGTGGACTCATGTAGATTGCATCCATTTACACTTATGATTAACATATTATATTGATAGCATAGCAGTTCGGGATGACGATCCTACTAAATTTTGGTAGAATCTATTTATTTGTGCCTTGAATGGTAAACACTATTATTTCAACTGTTTGTTCAAAACATAAAACCTACGAACTCACCAACTTTTTAGTTGACAATTGTTCTTTGCATATATTTCAGTTACTAACCTAAGACTAGGGGTGAGCAAACATTAACCGTTAACCAAAATTAACATATAATTGAACCGTCACCACACCGAATTAACCGATAAACGAAATTAACCGACGGTTATGGTTAAAGGTGTCCCATAACCGAACATTAACTGAACCGAACCATTACAACCTTTTATCCCTTGTAGCTTGTGTGTTTCTCCCATAATTCCTTCTCCAAATTCTAGTGAACAAGTCTCCAAATTGTTGGGTACAAGAATTTGATCATATACTACTTGTTCGTGTTATTGTATCACATGTTGACTTATTAATTAATCAAAATTAACTAAAACCGATCAAAAACCGGTCTTATTACCAATTAACCATGTTCATTTAGTTCAAATTTTAACTTGAATTTAGGCTTGGTTAATTAACCGAAATTAACCAAAACCGACCTTATAACCGAAACCAAAGTTTGGTTATGGTTATGGTTATGGTTAAGGAAATCTCATAACCGAAGTTAGCGGTTATGGCTATGGTTAAGGGTGAAAACCGAACTAAACCGCGATTTGCACACCCCTGCCTAAGACTATCTATGGACATTACACTTAAGCATGAGGGTTAGTATTCTCTTATATTGTGATGGGGGGAGGGGGCAATGTTGGTGGTGGCAGTGACTGGTGGCGACGGGTGGCATGGGGATGGGTGGCAGTGGGGGAGGGGGGGTGTGGTGGTGAATATGGGTGACGATGTCAGTGCATGGTGGTAGGTATGTCTAGCAAAATAGGCGGGTTGAATTGTGTAACGGGTTAGAATAGGTGCGGGTTAGGATGAGTGCATGTCAAGACGGGTTTAAAGCAAAATCCGTTTGGGTTTAAACGGGTCGTTTTAAACAAATAGTTTGTTTGAATAATTTTTAATGATTTTCTCATTAAATATATTATTGATCATTCTTACCCATTGAAATCCATTATGTTCACATGGTTTTTAAATTGTTCATCTTGAACCGCTTTGCGTTAAGGTGTTATCAATCTCAACCCATACTATGTCATAATGTTACTTATTTCAACCCAAAATGCAATAATTGTTTACCCAATTCTATCCATTTATCTTGATATAGGTCAAGATTGTCAGGTACAGTGGTAGGTTCGGTAAAGGGTAAAGGATGATGGCAGATTTATAACTTATTACACCTTTACAAATAGTTATTTTCAAAAGTGATTTTATGTTTGCTAAACACTTTTTTTGACTTAAAAAGTTAATAAGTTATTTAAAAATAAATTCCTAAAATACCCTAATTAAAGTATTTATTGTTCTTCAATTATTAAGTAAATAACTAAAAAATAATAATTAAATAATAATTAATAATTATTATAGGCTAGATTGTTGTATATTAGGATGTAAATATCAACATCCTTGGTGATATTTCTTGTCCTCGTGATGCATTAACTCCCTCCATAAATTAGTCTCAATATCTACAAACAAAGAGGACTCATCACTGCAACTATCAAAAACCCACTACACACTCTCTCTCTCATGGAGGTCGTCGAGAGCACCCGAACAAGCTTCGATCTAACCCCAGATCACCACCGTACGCGGCTTACTCCGATCAACCACTTAACCTGGATTCCCGAATGGGAGAGGACTTCTTTTCTGCTCTCAACGCCGGCATTCAGCCTCCGTCGCCGACAACCCCCTCCGACGCCGCTGCTATGAAGCTTCAGAAGTTTTACAGAGGCTATCGCACTCGTCGTCTCTTGGCAGACTCCGCTGTTGTTGCTGAAGAACTCTGGTACTCACGTGTTTTTCTGTAATTTTGACTTTTTGTGACTTTGACTGAAAAGTCAATGACCATGAATTTTTTTGAAGGTGGCAAGCGATTGATTTTGCCAGATTAAATTACAGCACGGTTTCCTTCTTTAATTTTGATAAACCTGAATCTGCAGCTTCTCGATGGAACAGAATCTCTTTGAACGCTTCTAAGGTATGCATCACAAATTAATTTATATATATTTTTTATTTTAATTGCACTAATTGGAAGCGTTAGGTTGGTCATTTCATCTTTTTTTTTTTTGTTTTTATTTGCAAATGATGGGGCTATGATGATGATTTAAAATAAAAAAAAATGTAATTGTGATTTTGATTGTTATTACTAAATTAGCTGTTTTTATCATCATTATTGACCAAAGATAGTCAAATTTGTTCTGTTTTGGCAGGTGGCAAGGGTTTGTCACTAGATAACAAAGCTCACAAGTTGGCATTCCAACATTGGATTGAAGCTGTAAGTTTTGGATTTATCATATATTTTTTTTTATATTATATATATAAAGTTCATAAATTTTATTTCAAGCTACAAAAAATAGTAAAAATTTAATAATGAGATAAGAGTTGCTGTAAATGATTGTTAAGATAATTCTAATAATCCTTTAAAAACTCATATCCAAGCATCCCACATTTCTTTGTTATATATATATATACACACACACACACAATTTTAGATGGTTAACCCTTGTATAAGTATGACTTTTTTGGATTGATTTCAGATCGATCCAAGACACCGTTATGGGCATAGCTTGCACATGTATTATGAAGAGTGGTGTAAAGCTGATGCTGGTCAACCTTTTTTCTACTGGTATATATGCATACCCTTTGCAAATTGAAAGCTGAAAAATACCGTTACAGTTTTTGCTAATAATTTATTTTATAAATTTATTCTTTTTTGTGTAAAACCACACTGAATAATGGGACTTTATTGTGTGTGTTTTGTTTGTTTTTTTGGTATAAAAATAAGTAGTTATGTCCACTTTATGAACAACATCCAAAGACTAAAGATGTGTCAGGTAACACATGATACATATTACTACTTCTAATGTTAGAGACCATATAAAGTGGGTTTTGTGTACGCACGAGGCGTATTGTTGTGAACGAAAATGATGTGTCGTGTCCATCACCCCTCATGTTACGACCCCACATGATAAAGTTAGGGATCAATAATGTTCCATTTTAGGCTTTATGGCTTGTATTGTTGTCATGTCATTAGATGTCATGGACTGATTAGCAAGGATGTGGAAATATAAGATATCTTTACTTGAAATGTTTTTTTTTAAATCTTGTCATGGATTGATAACTTGGGACATCAATGAATAGTTTCAAACTAAAGCATCACCAAGGTTAGGTCTTTGACGTACCTCGCACTTGACTTAGCTCCAACTTTACCCAGGCCTGCGAGAGGCTGGATAATTATGTGATTTTCTAAACGGTCTTACCTTACAAATTTGTTCAAAAGGCTATTTCACATGACGTCAAACGAGTTGCTTCAAGGCCCTCCTTTTAACACCAAGATTGTGGCAAATAGAAGAAAACAAGGAAAGTTTTCAACTTTGATTTTGTTACAGGTTGGATGTTGGAGATGGAAAAGAGGTTGATCTGAAAGAATGTGCAAGATCAAAGCTTAGGCAGCAATGCATCAAGTATCTCGGGCCCGTATGCTTTTTTATTATTATTATTATTATTATTATTATTATTTTATTTATTTATAATGATTTATAAATTATGTAAACGAATATTATGAATCTAAACAGCAAGAGAGAGAGCATTACGAATATGTGATTATTGAAGGAAAAATCACACACATGCAACCCAACACCTCCTTGATACAAAATGGGGAAAAATGGATTTTTGTGATGAGTGCTTCTAAGAGGCTCTATGCTGGCAAGGTTAGATTCAGAATAAACACCACAAATGCCATGTATTGTTCCATAAGAAATTAGCAAATTATATATATTATATTATATATTATATTTTTTTTTTTTGCAATTACTAGAAAAAGAAAGGAAGTTTTCATCATTCGAGCTTTCTTGCTGGAGGGGCTACTTTAGCTGCTGGAAATCTTCATGTGGAGAACGGAGTGCTTAAGGTACAAGCAATCATATAGGTGGCAGATTAGGATCATTTTAATTAAGAAATTTAGACAAAAGCGTTGGAGAAATTCGGTAGTCAAACTTGAAAATCTATCGGATCATGAATGAAATCACCATCCGAAATCAATAGTTTTACTACCATTTCGAGTTCAAGAAATTTGATCAATGGATAATCCAATAGTTGATCTTTGTGATACGAATTTCGATTGTTCTTTATCTGCGATTCGTCCTTTGTTAAACATCAACCAACCTCATTTGACAGTTAATGGCGGTTGGTTTTGGCATTGTTTTCAAAACCAGACCGGACGTCGAACCGGAGGTCTTACTGGTTACTGGTCTGACCGGTTGAACTGGATTCAATAACCGGATAACATAATAAATATTTAAAAAAGTTAAAAAAAAAAAAATGAAATCCAGTCCGACCAGTGAACCGGCTCAACCGGCCGCCTACCTCCAAGGTGGTTCGCATGCTATATTCGGACCGGTCGACCCCCGGTTCCCGGTCCGGTTCTGACAACACTGGGTTTTGGCAGGTAACTTCGTGGGTCAAATCTATGGTCAAAACAATTATGTTCATGAGAATTAAGTCAAGGGGCGCGGCCCTTAGACTCCGTTAGGGGCGCAACCCCCTTGACCCCCGCACTTTGTCAGGAGCTTAAAAATATTAAACGAGTATTCACTCCGCACCTTCAACTCTTTAATATTTCTTTACATCCAATTACACTAAAAATACAACAAAAAGAGTTTTTGTAAGATCAATCCATCCTTCTTTTAACATATAAATGGACCCATGCTAAACCATGACCCGTTTCAACCCATCCTTCTTTTAAGATATAATTGTTGGGGGTATTATTTTCTCTTGTTTGCAGTTTCCTTCCTCCTTTGGTTCATGTATTTTTTTCTGTGTTGGTATCTATTTTCGGACAAAGCACTTTATCAAAATATATATACACACACAGATAAATGATAATTTGGAAACTCAATTAAATTGAGAAAACCCAGTGTATTTGAATTTTTTTTCTTTTTTTTTTTGTGTTAGATATGCAATATATGTTATAAAAAGTAAAAAATAAGAATTTGTTAGACATATTTTACAGAATGACGATTTTTTATTGTGTAAAACCAAATATGTAGTATATGTGTAACAAAAGCTTAAAACTTTTCATTGGTTTTCTCAAACACAAGTGGGTTTTCAATTTATACGAGTGGTGTGTGTCTATATTTTATATATTGTTAATTTCTCAAAGTATCATTAAAACATAATGTAATTTTGATTAACAAATCTTGATGACATGGTTTGGTTCAAACATTATATTAAAAGTTACCTAATCCTTTATTTAGTTCATTACCTAATTGTATCTAACATTGATCATTAATTTATTCATTTGCAGACTATTTCTCTTTTAGTGGACACTACCGTCCAACTGA
>SZYD01000296.1:0-47585 GCA_009363875.1 Mikania micrantha
GGGAGTATGTTGATGCATATATGTTCCCTGATGCACAAAATGTTTGAGCATATACAACAACAGGTTCAAGGGGGAGTATGTTAGTGCATTTTTTGTGTGAAAGCTGCATTTAATGTGTGAACCTGGCTTGTTGTATTCATAATCATAGTCTGTTGAATATGATTAAGGGTTCGGCTAAAGATCCAAGAAGGTTTGGCTATGATTGATGGCTAAAAGTTTGGTGCTCACATGGTTTAAGGTTTGGCAAACCTATTGGCAAACCTTTGGCAAACCTTTGAAACCTATATATAGGTAGACTTGGAAGATTGGAGGTTTAGAGCTCGTAATTTCACATACACAAAGCAACTTTCTCTCTCAAGTTCGAGACTTCTCTCTCAAGATCAAGATCAAGAGTTCTCTTCATCTTAGCTTCTTTCGTATAATCAAGTGTTGTATTTTCACGTTTATTGTTTGTAAACACTTGGATATCAATGAAGAATTCAGATTCATGATCTATTACATTGTCATTGTTGATTCAAATCTAGTTGTACGGATTCCGCACGTTTATGATCAAATCGTAGAATTTCGTGATCGATTCTTCAAATCTACAATTGGTGTATTGTCCAAAAATTCGAGATCAAGATGTTGACACATGCTCAACATGAACTTGAGAATTTCTTAGGTGAGAAGTGATTGGAAAGATAGAGAGGGAACCTAATAAATTTTCAATAGATAGGAGATCTTTAGAAGTTTGACAAGATTCAGAAGGAAGAGGTGAAGATGACACAGAAGGAAGATATGTATGATTAACAAGATCAAACAAATCTTCAAGTGTGGCAGGAAAGGAAAGGAAGGAGATGAAAATTCATTGAATTTTACATCTATGGTTGCTTTAACAATCTTTGTTCTAAGATTGAAAGAATTACAACATTTTGAAGTTTGAGAATATCCCACAAAGTATCCTAAGTCCACCTTTGTAGCAAACTTGGACATATAATCCTTTGTGCTTAGTATAAAACAAGGACATCCAAAAACTCTGAAGAATAAGATGAGAGGTTTTATTTTGTGAAGGACTTCATAAGCAATCTTGTTATGCCTTTTCACAATGTGAAATTTGTTCAAGACATAGTAGCTAACATAGTTTTAGCAGCTTCAACAACTAAGCAATACTTCTTTATAGCTAAGCAAGCCATCTTCAATTGACCAAGCAGATCCATGTGAAGCATATGAAGAAAAGCTGTTATTTTTGATCTCTCAATTGACTTATGAGATTATTTATGTTGATTCCCTTTTATTCAAGAGTCACATTGACCATCAAAGTGAAATTCTTTGGAAGATAATCCTTTTACGAGTGAAAGAGTAGAAAGCTTATGAAGGGTTTGATGATTTAGATGGCTGAATCTCCTGTGCCATAAGAAATTTTAAGAAGATGAAGCCTTGGCAATGAAGCAAATGGGAGTTGAGGACTCAGAGTCAGTTTTAATCTTGACAACATAGACATTTCCACTTCTATTGGAAATCAAGAGAGTGTGTTGGTCTATTAAGACCTTTATTTTAGAGTTTATTTCAGGGAAGAGGATTTTGTAATTGTCTCTAGTGAAAAATCAATTGTAATTTTTTAACTAATTGAGAGACAAGAGATTAAACTTGAGGATTTCAACTAAGCTAACGTCATTAAAGTGCAATTTTCCTCTTGAGATAGAGCAAGACCAAACTATCCAAACCTTTGCATCATTTCCAAACTACACAGATCTACAATTCTTTGGAGTGAAATTATTGAGAATAGATCAGCATCCAGTGATATGTCTAGAGCCTCCACTATCCACGAACCATAAATTATTCAAGCATGGAGAAACTCTCATTATATAAGGATTGAATACAATAGGTTAGATATGGGTCTAAAATTTTTATTTAGAGTAAAGAAGAGAATTAAGAATTAGTTTATTTGTGCACATTATTCATCAGTTGTTGCATCATCATGATCAACTATTGTTGATTTTGATTTAACACATCAATCTATGAGTTCATAAACAGTGTGTTAATAGCAATTGAAGAATAACGTGGAGGGATAACTATTGGGGATTGAAAGGAAGAAGGTCCAACAGTTGAAGAATAACTCTCAGTTTTTCTAAATCAAAAGATGTTCAAGTTCTATGTTCTTTTCTTCCAGCAACACATTTGCCTTCTTAATGTTGGCACATGTCTCAATGCAGGACTTAGAACACATTTTTTTAATTAGTGCAGGACATTATTGAACATCATTGGAGATACCTTCCTAGGAGGTGATACTTTTGAAGTTGAGGCTTTTTCAACCTTTATTTTGTTTCTAAGTTTCTCAAGTGGTGTTTTTGACCATCACTTCTTAGTAGTGTGGTTATACTTGAAACACTTAGTGCAGGCTAGAGATAGTGCAAAATATTTAGAAATGAAAGGTTTGTTTGCTTTCATTATACGATAAGGAGGATGAGGATCAGAATGTGAAAACTTGATATTAACCAATGATTGCTTCTCATTGAGTATAACATCCTTATAGACATGAACTTTTTCCAAAACTTATGCATCTTAAGAAATTGATGATGTGTTCATTGATTGAACAATCTTCATTAATTATATATAAACTTTCATGTTAGCCTCTTCTGATGAATTTTCTCGTCAGATGCATCCAAATTTTTATTAGTAGGATATAAAAAATTTTTGAATTATTCCTGAAGGATATACCTTAGGAGGAGACTTGATTATTCCAGGAATGATGTATGGAAGAAAGGTTGGAGAATTAGGCTCAGTTATAGTAACCTCCTTATTTTTGTCAATTAGAGTATAATCATTAGCAGGAGATGTGTGATTATACCCAATGTCAAACTTGGCCTTCCTTTGATCATGCGTCTTTAGATGAAACTGAAACCCTTTGTAGGATTACTCCCACTTTGCACATCTAGCCGTAGTTTCAGATAGTTCATATTTACAAGGAGTATATTTTTCTTGCAGCAAGTCAAATTGAGCTAGTAAATCTAACTTCTCATTTTTCAAAGATGAAATCTGATTATTTTTGTCTTTTGTTATCTTCTCAACCTCTGAGTGTTTCTTAATCAAAATTGTAAGGACCAATACTATAAGGATTGTGATATCATGGAATTATTTGTTTTGGTGATGTCAACATGTTTTCGGTAAGATGAATTGTTCTCGGTGGATCTGACTGGTTTTCGGTGGATATTATTGATGGTATTAAGTGTTCTCGGTATTGATTTTGTTTTTGGTTCTCGGTCATAGATTTCCGATTATATATATTTCTTTTTGTTTCATTATGAAGGTTAAGCATTCATTCAGTATTTTTAGAGAGTTACTCTTCATATTTTGCTCTTCATTGTTCTTTTATTGTTCTTATATCAGACGAGTGATTATTGATTAATACAATCTCGTATGCAAGTTCTGAATGTTTGTCTTGATTTCTTAATAAACTAGTTATTGATTTCTGCTCATTAGTTAGTTTGGTTTGATATCGAATTGTTAAGATTCAAGTGATTGGGACTTAAAATTGGTATCAGAGCCATTCGAACTAGCTCGAGGCTCATTCGATATCAAATATCAAGAAAAGCGGTTGAGTGTCAAACGATTCAAAGATTGATTTTTGAAGAAAACATATTGGTGTTCTTGGTGTTCTTTGAAGTTTCTTCCAGGTTATTCAGGAAAGAAGATAATTGAGAAAGTTTGATTTGATTCAAATTTCCGTAAATTGTGGGTTGAATTAATTGGTTGGAGAAAATCAAGGGATTACACTGAAGATTTGGTCAACGGAATAAGTGTTTTCGATAGTATCACTGTCTATCGAAAAGAATTCTCGATTGAAGGGTTTTTCTCGTCTAATCCAGGTGTTCTCGGTTGAATTAGCTGTTCTCGGCAGAAAGTGGTGTTCTCGGTTGAACCTGGAGTTTTCGGTGAAGTTTGGTGTTCTCAGCTGAACTTACTGTTTTTGGTTGACCTTACTGTTTTCGATGTTGATTATTTTTCAATGTTGATTAACAATTTTCATCAGTTCAGTAGTTGTCTATTACGATGGAAGCTCAAAATCAAAACACCATGTATCTACAACTAGATTCTCAGATGGGCACAGCTACAAGGTTCCAAGACTACTACATGCCGATGGGTTTACTGAGTGGAAATAGCATTTCGAAAATCATGCTAACTTCTCAGATGCTAAGATATGGAGATCCATTCAGAGAGGAAAAAGGGTACCTATGTATGTTCCGGATGGATGCACTACTAGGGTTCCCAAGCCGATTGAAGAATACACTGATGATGACTTTGAAATGGTAGAACAAGATGATAAGGCACTAGCATCATTAACCATGGCACTAGGACCTAACATTGCTCAAGGTTTCATGGAATGTACTTTGGCTAAAGAACTGTGGGAAGCGTTGATTCAAATGTATGAAGGAAACAACGATATGAAAGAGAGCCAGAGAGATGTTAAATCAAAGATTTAACATGTTCAATCATGTTCTTGGGGAAAGCTTGGAAACTCAACTTCAAAGATTTGTTTGTCTTATTACCGAGATGCGAGGAGCAGATATTTTTCTGTCTAATGGTGAGATCAATAAAAAATTGTTGAATGCTCTACCTCGAAGCTGGGATATGAACGTTGCCTTGATTAAGAAAACCAAGGATTTACATAGAATCAATTTAACTGAACTAATTTCTATTATTAAGTCCTATGAAATGGATGATAAACAGCGAACCTTGAATCACAACAGCAGCCAAAGTGCAGCTGGAGTTGGAAACTCGAACAGTGCCTTTCTATCTCAAAGCTCAACTGGAGCAACGTCTGTCAAACCACATACTCCAGCTAGAGAATTAAATGTTGCATCATAGGGAGGTAGTGATAGTAAAATTGTAACTGCACCATGTTAGTGCATTTTATGTGTGAAAGCTGCATTTAATGTGTGAACCTGGCTTGTTGTATATGAAATCATAGTCTGTTGAATATGATTAAGGGTTTGGCTAAAGATCCAAGAAAGTTTGGCTATGATAGATGGCTAAAAGGTTTGGTGTTCACATGGTTTAAGGTTTGGCAAACCTATTGGCAAACCTTTGGCAAACCTTTTGAAACCTATATATAGGTAGACTTGGAAGACTTGGAGATCTGGAGCTCACAATTCACACACACAAAGTCAAATTCTCTCAAGCTCAAGATCAAGACTCTCTTCATCTTTGTTTCTTTCGTATATTCAAGTGTTGTATTTCACGTTTGATTCGTTGTAATCACTTGAATGTTAATGACAAATTCAGATTCATGATAGATTACCATGTCATTGTTGATCCAAATCTAGTTGTAAACGGATTCCGCACGTTTATGATCGAATCGTAGAATTTCGTGATCGATTCTTCAAATCTACAGGGGTATCAGAGCGTTAGGCTCGATTCTACGACTATTTGGACATCAATCTCAAGTAATTTGATCAGAAAATTCATCATCTTGGAGGTGTTCTTGAAGTTCTTCACGTTTTTGTCAACAAAAAGCCAGATCTACGAAAAATTATCAAGTTCTTGCAAGTTTTGATCCGATAGAAAGATGCGCCTCGAAAATAAGAAGATTTTGACTACTCATAGGCCTTCTAACTCCAAAAAATGAAGATTCTAGAGCCATTTTAGTGATTTGCAGATCTGTTCGTGCGATCTGCCGAACCTTTGACGAACCTAAGAGCCGAACCTACATAGGTTCGTGAGAAATAGGTTCGTGGGAACCTCTAGGTTCGCCAAAAACGTCGTAGGTTAGCCAAAAACATCATAGGTTTGCCAAAAACCTTCCTAGGTTCGCCAAAACCTTCCTAGGTTCGCCAAAACCTTCCTAGGTTCGCCAAAACCTCAAAAGGTTCGTGAAAACCTCAAAATGTTCGTGAAAAGGTTTGGGAGAACTTCCAATAGGTTTGTTCGAAGAGTTTTGCAAGAAATATACCATTTTAAAAGTTCAAGTAAACCTTGTTCACCTATTTTGGGCCTTCCGGATCATTTGGGATAGGTTTCAAGACCTAATTCGGACGTTAAGACAAGGTTTGAGCTGTTTTGTTTTGAAAGGTTAAACTTTGATGTTCTAAACATAAAAGTTAAATATGACACACAAGAACTGGAACGTAGAATGGTTGACTAACAATGGACTTGTGTTGGACAATTTGGACAATTATCCGAACTGGAGATCCACATTCAAAACGTTTATTACCAAAACGGATTCCGCACGTTTATGATAGAATCGTAGAATTTCGTGATCGATTCTTCAAATCTACACACCAGCTATGGAGGAAAATCTAGTCTTATTTACTGCTTTCATGAAAAGTTACAACGCTTTTATGGCTGGAGACTTGAATCAGACAAGCATGGTATCTGCTGAACTAGATCAGATTCATCCAGAAGATGTTGAAAAAATGGATGTCACTTGGCAAATGGCTATGGTTGTGTTCCGAGCCAAAATTTTCATCAGAAAAACTGGAAAGAATAAGTGGGCAGACAAGAATCAAAGAATTGGATTCAACAAATATGAACTCAGATGTTTTAACTGCCACGAAAAGGGACACTTTGCCAAAGAATGCAAGAAACCCAGGATGGAGAAATCTGGCAATTCAAATGCGACATCATCATCTGTTTCAGAAAATGGCAAAGCACTGGTAGCTCAAGAATCTGGTGGACACAGTTGGAGTGATCAACTTCAAGCTCTGAGTTTGGAAGAACCTCATGAATTTATGGCAGACATTGCAAATTCAGTTACCTCTGAGGTACATTTAAATTTGTGTTCCCAGTCTTGCATTGATAAAGTTGAACGATATCGCAGTCATAATTCTGAATTAATCGAAGATATACATGATCTCAAGAGATCCAAAAGTGCTCTAACAAAAAATGAAAAACTTTTTAGAGAAAAAATTGAAGCACAAAAGACAGATATCTCTCGATTAAAATCAGAATTAAGTGAAAAGGGTTGTCATCTCAGAGATGCAAAAATGCAAATTCAAGAACTCTGCTAAAATTGAAATGTTATCTGAAAGCTTAAATGACTCAGATCATTCTCTTAAAAAATTTGATGTAACCAGTAAAAAAATGCATCTTTTGTTGGATAAACAGTTGTCAAATAAAAAACAAAGGGGTTTGGGTTTTAATGAAATGCCTCCACGATATAATGATAATTTTCTAGTATGCCTTTGTCGGAGGAAGAAAAGGAGAGAGAAAAACACATGAAATATGGTGTTTTTGTATCACAATCAGAGGGTTATGATAATGTTGTAACTGACCATGTGAACTGTTCTAATAACTCTATTTCATGTGCAGACAAAATAGATCTTTATAACACTATGCTGATAGAAGATGTTGATTCTGATTACGATTCAGATTGTGATGTTGATTTTTCTGTTTCAAATCAATTACCAAAAACTTGTGTTGAGCCTTTTCAATATAATGATTATTGTGTTTCTGAAAAACTTTGTTTGAACTCGAATTTGAATTTTAATGCAGACCCTTTCATTCCAAATGTGTTACTTTCAGGAAATCATGATGACATGTCAAAGGTTGAAGTCAAGGATAAGTTATCCTTGGATGGGTCAACTAACCCAACTGTTAAAATCACACATGATGACTCATCTCATGTTTTTCATTCTGACAAACCCACATCATAGAAATATGTGAAATCTAATGTGAATGGGTACTGTCAAGAAAAGAAACAGACTTGTTTTAGTTGCGTTATTCCGGGTCATATTGCTCGGAATTGTAAAAAACAAAACCGTTTCTATAAAACTCCAATAAATCAACCTCGCTTAACCAGAAAAGAAAGAAATTTTAAGTCTAACAGATTTGTTAAAAAAGAGGCAAGAAAATTTCATTCTTTTAAATCTAAACCAGTTGATAATGATTGGAACGAAAACAAGAAACATCGGTGGTCATATCACAATAACAAAATCACAATGCCTTTAAAAGATGTTTATTCACATAAACAGGGTAAAAGGGCTGGAATCACATTGGAAAATGCTAAACAATGTTGGAAAATCAAATCACTTTCAAATGATTCTGCTGTTACTGTCAAACGTTTAAAACTTAGGCCTAAATTTGCCTGGGTTGCCAAATCTCATTAACCTGGTATCATGTGCAGGGACAATCAAGCAACTCAAACTACAAGAGATCGTACGTAGACAGTGATTGTTCCCGGCACATGAGAGGAGACATTTCCCAACTTTCTGACATGTGTGATGTTAGTGGTGGAAATGTCCTCTTTGCAGGAGGAGAAAAAGGAATCATTTCAAAAAGAGGAACTGTCACTCGTGGAACTATGTCTTCTCTTATGTAAATTTCGTTGTAGAACATTCCCACAGTTTGCTGAGTGTATCACAGATCTGCACAAAGGATACTCCACTCACTTCTCCAACAAGGAGTGTCTAATTCTCAAACTTGGGTTTGTAATTCTTGACGATTGGATTTTGCTACGTTCTCCAAGAAAGGGAAATTCCTATATCATTGATATGAGCTTGAAACCTTCCTCAAATGCCACATGTCTCTATTCTAAGATAGCTACTCATGATGCCATGCCATGGCACCGAAGACTGGGTCATGCTAATATGAAGAACCTCAATCATTTGGCAAAGAATCAGCTGGACAGAGACTTACTAGTCAAAGATTTCTTCTCAGTTGAAAAATTTGTTGATTGTGAAAAGGGGAAACAACATCGAAATCCACACAAGATCAAATTGATAAACTTAATCGACTCGATCATGCAACTGCTTCACATGGATATTTTTGGTCCAATCAACGTTCTCAGTGTCTCATAAATCCTATTGTCTGGTGATCATTTGTGACACCCGGCAATTTCAGGTAAATTGCAACTCTTACATTCTTTACATTTCACATTCATACTTGTTGCATTTCATTTAATTATGTTTAATTAGATGAGTTGAACACAAACAACTACGAAACGATAGTTCGAGGAACTATTGAATCGTACATTGCACATTGGTTTTGGAAACCAAGTGTGGCAAACACAACACTAACACAAAACGATAAACCGGGAATTATTGAATTGTGCATTACACGTTGATTAGGATTAATCAAGCGTGCAAACACTTCGAAAGACACGAACACAAACTGCCAAAGATAATTCGAGGAATTATCGAAACACAAACGAGTCTCACAAATTTTGGTGATCAATCAAACTTATGTTCTACTTTGTGATTATATGTTAAACATGTATTAGATGTTTAGAATAAGCGTTAGGGATCGAGTGCGAACGAAATCGTATCAACGAAATCGAAAAACAAGGAATTGGACCCGTCACGGTACGCGACAACCCCATCACAAAAGGATTCGCGATACGCGAAGAAAACCGGGACTCGAAACTCCCGAATCCTATCGCGGTACGCGATGATAAGTCTTGATCGGCCTTCACGGTACGCGAAGGCCATGCAGATCAAATTTTCCTATTTAATCAACCCCATTCATTCCACATTCGGTTTTCTCTCATCTTCTCCGAATACTCACCTATTCTCTCGACCAAACCCATTGAAACCAGACCTCTAAGCCCCCTAAAATCATCATTAAACCATCTTGGAGCATCTTGAACCATTGGAGCTTCAAGAAGGAGTCTTGGAAGCTACCCACAAGCAAAGAGATTCATCATCAGCCTTCATTTAGGTTCCGGGAGCTGTTCTAGATTGGATTTGCACATCTAAGGTAGTTTTAAACGTTTATCTATGGTTAGATCATACATGCAATGGGTGAAAACCCACATGCAACTCCATGTGACAATCGAGCACGATTTGTTGGTGATTTGATGTGTTATTGGCATAGATTTACTGATTTTAGTATTTAGAAATGTTAGAATTGAGTTTTGGTTAAGTTATGTTTGATTTGGTGATGATTTGGACAAACTTGCCATAAAAGGAAACTTTTATGTGCAAGTCTTGGATTTGTGATGATCTAGACATGTTAGACATGTCTAGATGTTGTTAAATATGTATTGGAGTGTTTAGAAACACATTGGGCTATTTGATTTTGTCAAAAACATGGTTTTGTATAAACTTACTATAAAGGGAAACTTTTAAAAATCAAAAGAGGGCTTTTGATGTTTTAAAACGTTTTGATGAACTTTGAGCATTGGAATATGCTTAGAAATGATTTCTAACATATTTAGAAACCTTGATTTGTGAAAACGAGTTTTAAAACGAATACTTTCCTAAATTGGAAACTTTCTAAAAATGGTAACTTGTGCGATTGGAGTCATAGGATGCATTATGGTGTCTTATGTGCATCAAGGCACATAAACACAACAATCGTGTCACCAACGATTCGTCGAGTCCCACTAGTTAACACACACACACACACACTCGGTTGAGCACACCGACACTTGGGGTTGTATGGGATACAACACAACACAGAACACATACTCACACCTATATGGTTATAGGTGTGACAATTGCAGGTAAACATTACGTCATCAATAACACGAGCACGTTTGGTCGTTCTAGGAATCTGTGTTAAATTGATGATTTTAATCATTACAGGTTTAAAGTGTGCGAGAAATTGGGAATATGGGAGAAAACCGTGCGTGAAACCGAGTTACGGATTGTCCGGAATCGCGAAACGAAGAAAAATCTTGAAATTGGATCCCTCGCGATACGCGACGACTCCTTGGAGTCTTGTCGCGGTACGCGACAAGTCACGATATCGAATCTTATCCGGAATCCCTCGCGGTACGCGACGACATGTGGGCCACTCGTCGCGATACGCGACGAGTAGGTCGGTCTGCTGAATCAGGTTGTTAAATCGCAGAAGCATGCAGAAAGTTTTATTTTTCTTTCCTCTCGACTCTAAACCTCTTTAACTCAAAATCTTGACCAATCTCCCACCAAAACTCATATTTGACACCACCAGAACGTCCAGCTCGAACCGGTGAACGTGTATACACGTCCTGATCGTGATTTTGTCCGTAGAATCGTCTGATTTGGGTAACTATCCTTTTTAATCTTCTGACTTGATCTTCATTGATTAGATCGTGTTTTTGAACGTAATGATATAGTTAGGGTTGTTGATTATTGCTTAGATGATAGCTAGGAATGATTTTTGACGGATAACTTGTCTTGTTAACGGGTAAATGCCTGTTTTGATCCGTTATAATGCCCGGTTTTCACTAAACCATAACAATACTTCTAATGGTTTAAACCATTGGATTATGACAATGTAAGTGATTATTTTGGTTAATCTTTGAAATGCAAGGTTAATCCCAAGTGTTTCAAACTAATCACAGTTATTACCCTACCAATTGGAATAACTGTCTGGTTTTATGATAACAGTCGGATTAATATGTTAAACATGATTGTTTAGCCTATTCAAATGTCATATTGTTATGTTTTGTGATACATGGATAATTAGAGACAAGAATTAATCATTCCTAAGCCGAGATTTCATCTAGGGACTAATTAAGTAATATAATCAACAGCATTACCTAACTAATTAGTCGGAGATTATTACGGCTAATCCAATGAGTCATCAACTTAACACAAGGTACCTAAACGAGTATAGGTACCTACATTATGGTACATTGTATAATATTAGACTAAATAATTAATTAAACATCTAATGTTAGTTCGATGACTTTTCATTACAATGTCGGTGACATTGGACGTTCAAACAGATCTAATCAGCAAGTTAAAACACAAATAATTAATTATAAATAAACTAATGCAGATTAGCATTTTTAGCCACCGTTCGTGTGATTTTATCTTTTCATAAACTTCAGGTGAGTTTCATACAACCCCTTTTCTTTTACTGTTTTCTTAACATCGGGGCGACTATTATGAAATCTTTATTAAACGTGTGATATGTTTAGTAATAATTGCAATACCGGCTTGCATGTGGGTGTCATGGGATTATGACTATTTTCTGTGTACAACAAAAGTCCTCAAAACCAACTGTATCTGGTTAACCCATGTGGGGCCGAATGTGTGGACAAAGATAGTACTATCGGGCTGACAACCCCATTCATGGATAGATAGCGTCTACCCTTGTGTGAATGCTTGTCACCATTCCTGGTATCGACTTGATGTAGTGAGACATTGAGTTAGAGGCACGGATTTTAACTTCGGTTATTTTCTAGACTGGACTGTCAGAAAGGATCTGGATACGGGTCACATGATTATTCACTTATGTTAATGTGTACCATTGACTTTACTATCATATCATATTGTATCGAGTCTTATTTATGAACTCACAAGTTTTATACTGATATTTTTAAATTTTAAATCTTTTACAGGTAATCAGTACCAACGGTGAGGAAACACCTGTGCACGCACCATGTAGTTAGGACTTGGGATGTAATAGAAGGAACTTAAGTTGTAAACGGATATTCAGGACATGTAATAAATAATTGTCGTGATTTGTAATTAGTGCTTTTCTTAACTATGTGTGTTATGATACCGGATCAAGTAAGTCACCCCTCACCTTCGAGACTTCGCCGCTATGCTTCCGCTACCTTTAAAAATGACGTCGTCTGGTGACGCGGAGGTGGGGGTGTGACAGGGTGGTATCAGAGCCACAGGTTATAGAATTTAGGCGGACTTAGAAACCTAGATTATAACCATAGGCTCGAATAGTTACACTGAGAGCACCGAACATAGTTAACAAATATAAACACTCAAATAAATGTTGTTGTTATTTATTTATTTTATGTTACTAATATGAACTTGTGTGTCGATACAGCAATGTCAGACTCAGAAAGTGATTCATTTGGTACGGAAACAAGTTCAGGATCAACACAGACAGTGCCGTCATCTCAAATGTCCCACCAGACTTTACCATCAATACCACCTACACCACCTATACCTCAGCATCTGTTAGATGCTGACTCACCAGCTATCGGGAGGGCACAAAGCCCTACACCACCACAGCAAGTACCAGTATTTACAGGGTTTGGAGGAAGGCGGGGACGAGTCCGCATCTCGACAGGTCCTATTCCGAGAGGACCACTAGCACCTCGGGATGTACCTCATTCCATACATGAGGAAGGCGAATCATCTCAGCAGGCTGAGATGAGAGTTCAGCTGCAACGGGTTACATTGGATCTTCAGTTATCGCGTGTTTCATTGCAGGAAACACGTGACACTCTGTGGGAAACTTGCACGGCCTATGAGAGTTTAGCTGAACATGTTGCTGTCCTGGAGGCAGGTGCCAGGGCATGGAGGGAGGTGATTGAGGGTAGACTTCAGTGGACTTTGGGTGGTATGTGTAGGAGTGGGGTAGAGAGAGTTAGGGGATGGATGGTAGGGTTAGGCAATATGAGGATGGAGCTACGACTGTTGGACGCAGCAATAGTGATGGCAGCGGTGGCCATCATTATCACATGTTTGCTGTATTTACTACGGTAAAGGAATCGAATAGGCTGGACTGTACTACTCCGAGGAAGTTTTGACTTGTAAAATAGGCCTCGGACGGTTAGGTTGTAATAGTGGGTACAACTGCATTAGGATATTTTCTTGTATATGTACTAATCCTAATGTACAACTGTGACAGTTATAATAAAAGTTTTCTTTTAACATTGTATGTGCAACATTGTGTCTTTACATTATAGCCGGTGCTAACTTTTCAAGTCATATAAAAAGAAAACTTGTGCGAAAACATAACAATATCGGTGTTACATTGCGGTGAAGTAATGTAATACTAGTACATAACAAGACTCATGTGGAGTCATAACAATATCGGTGTTACATTGCGGTGAAGTAATGTAATACTAGTACATAACAAGACTCGTAGAGTCATAACAATATCGGTGTTACATTGCGGTGAAATAATGTAATACTAGTACGTAACAAAATTTGTGATAGGGTCATATCAATATCGGTGTTACATTATGGTGAAATAATGTAATACTAGTACATAACAAACACGTGTAGAAATATATTAATATCGGTACTACATTATAGTGAAATAATGTAATACTAGTACATATCAGTGTAGTAACATGTCTAAATCGGTGTCATTTTGGTAGACTATAAAATGATACTAGTATACGCTTGGCAAGACAAACAGACGTACTAATATAACTGCAACTATGAACATGACTTAGTGGTGTACAATATAACTGTGAAAAACTCGAAGTAGTTATACAACATTTGTCTTTATCACGACTATGGATTCTTGTTCTGACTTTACTTTATCTGTGTGTGATCAGACTATGGCCCCTAGAAGAGGTCGTTCTGCTAAAAATCCTCAAACTCAAGAATCCATTCAGGATCCACCTGTGAATGGACCTAGTCTAAATGAAGCGGACGTTGCTCGTATAGCAGGTGACCAATTATCCGCTGTTCTTACGGGCATGTTGGCCCAATATCAAACAAATCGTGCTCCTGGCTCGGGTAGAGTCCATACGGAGCATAATGCTACAGGCGGACATGTTGAAACCCGCCATACGACTAGTACCAACACAATCAATCCGGATCCTCCACAACGAGGATGCACTTATAAATACTTCGCTTCTTGCAATCCCCCTACTTTTACGGGGAAGGAAGGAGCGTCAGGACTTTTGAAATGGATTGAGAGCATGGAGACTAAGCTCAAGATCAGCCAGTGTTTGGCTGAACACAAAGTGTCTTATGCAGCTTGTTCACTGACAGACTCAGCATTGACCTGGTGGAATACCCAGGCAAAAACCTTGACCACGGCTGTTGTGGATGCTATGACTTGGGACGAGTTTAAAACTTTGATTCTGTCAGAATATTGTCCCATCACTGAAATCCAAAAGCTCCAAGAGGAATTTTGGAACCATTCTATGATCGGTGCTGATTGTTTGAAATATACCGATCGATTTCACGAATTAACATGTCTGCTGCCAAACATGTTTCCAACTGAGCAGGCTTTGATAGAAAAATATATCAAAGGTCTGGTACCTCAAATCAAGGGAATGGTCACGGCAGCTGAACCACGTACTTTGAAACATGCTATCACCTTAACCACCAGGCTTACCGATGTTGCAGTAAGAAGTGGTACATTGACAGTGAAAGGTGAGTCAAGCAGCAGTCTGGCAACCACTACCCCCAGCACTGTTAAAGGGGTGAAACGAAAATGGGTTGGGAAAGGCAAACCAGGGGCTCCGGTGGAACCCAGCCGGAATGTGCAAATGGCAAAGGGATACATTGCCACAACTTTGGAGAGAAAAGCCTATGTAGGGCAAGCACCTAAATGTCCTAAGTGCCCATTTCATCATGTGGGACCCTGCCCTGTTTGTAACAATTGTAACAAGGTCGGGCATTTCTCCAAATATTGCAATCTCCCTGTTCGCCGATCAAACCAAGGAACTCAACAACAACAACCACAACAAATCAACCGGTCGTGCTTCAGATGTGGAAGCCCGGATCACTTCATGAAAAACTGCCCTACCAACAACACCAACCAGGGCAATGAAGCAAGAGGAAGAGCCTTCCAGATAGGGGCGGAAGAGGCTCGACGTGATAACAACACCGTTACCGGTACGTTTCTTCTTAACAATCACTATGTATCTGTTCTTTTTGACACCGGAGCGGACAAAAGTTTTGTTTCCTCTGATTTTGCTTCACTACTCAGATTGGCCGTTGATAACCTAATGTGACAATCCGACTTTTCACACTAACCTTGTTAACGGGAGTTAGTGTTATCACAGGCCCAACAAGGCCAACCAAGGCCCAATAAGGCCAATGAAGGCCCAATAAGGCCAATCAAGGCCCAATAAGACCACTGAAGGTCCAACAAGGTCAAAGAAGATCCAATAAGGTGAATGTAGGCTCAACAAGATCAATTAGGCCCAACATAGTCAATGTAAGGCCACAAAGCCAAGAGAAGCCCAATAAGGCCCAATAAATTCAAATGAGGCCAATGTAAACCAAGTAGGCCTAGGGAAGGCCAAAGTAGGCCCAGGAAGGCCCAGTGAGGCCCAACTGTAGTTAAGAAGCCCAATTAGGATAATTTAGCCCAACAAGGAATTAAAGGACCAAATTAGTGAAAATTTGGGACTTTCGGCTCAATTTTGTTAATCGAATTATTATGTAAACGAGCTAAATCAAATCTAAAGGACATGATTGAATAGAAATCCGTTTCAATTTGTTATAATTACAAGATTAAGACTTGTAATTGATTTTAAAGGTTCATGTTTGACATTAAAGGTCAAAATTCGGCCTAACAACCAAATTGGAATTCGAATAGTGAGCTAGGATCGGTTATAATGGTATTAAGTGACCACAAATCATTATAATGATGATAATTAACAGTTCTTATACGTTATGGAGCATCAATCATCGAATTAAATGGGAAAACCGTTTCGAAATAGTAAGGTCGTGGGTATTCAATATCAAAACTATACAATTCGAGTTCAACAATCACAATTGAACTCTCAGAACAACAAATCGGCACCATTAGGTTCTGCCACATCCATTAATTCGATTTCAGAACTTGGGGGAAGAAGATTCGATCGAGAGGAGGCCGAAACTCAAGTCCCAAATCGATCTCCTTCAATTTGGTAGCAAAACAAGTAAGTGTTTGCTTCTACACACTCTAAAATAGCCGATTAAACTTAACCATATGTTAATTCTGGGCTCCAATATCGAATTGTTCAAGATCGACCAATTAGGGTTCTTAAAGAAAACGATTTGGGGGTTGTGATCTTAGGAAGTTTAAAATTGAAATTAACATGCATAGATAGTTTCAGAGACTTCCGAATATGCTAAATGGGATATCAATTTCATGATGCAAACATGAATTGAATGATTTCGAATTCTAGGGCTTTAAAACAAAACGGTTTTGGGGGTTTTCGATCAAAGGGGTTTAAGAATCGAATTAATTGTTATGAGAAGCTTCATAAGGTACCGATTAAGCTAAACCATAAACAAATTTCTTGTGACAATATCGAATTGATAAAGATCAAGTTCTAGGTTTCCACGGGTTATGTGATTTGGGGGTTTGAATGAAATCGTGTAGGAAATTCGAAATTGATTAACCAGAAACATTCGAAATTTCTGTTGTAATGAAACCCCTATGGATTCATGGATGATCGGGATCGAATTCATAGCCAATTTGAAATGGAATTGCTTCGGCTATATTAGGAGAAAAGAGAACCAGTGGATTAGGAGTTAAAAGAATTAAGTTCTGGTTAACTATCGCGAAACCCTAGCGGGCGTAGTGGTTAGATGCTGTGCGTGTGATGTTGAGGGTCGCGGGTTCGAGTCCCGGCCCAACCGAATTTTTAATGTTTTGATTATTTTAGTATTTTAGGCATAACTTTCGTATACGAACTCCGATTAAGTCCGTTCAAGTTGCGTTGGAACCGTAACGAGAATACGAACGTGTTAGGATGATAAAATTTATATTTTAGTCCGAACACGAAATCGCGTATAATTACGGTTAATTGAATAAAATCAAATATGATTTTATTTAATCGATTTCAGTGACACGCGTACTTTCGTATGCCTAATTCTCACACTTTAACATACGTATGTTGATACGTATGTGATTTTAAGCACAAAACGATTATTCGAATAACAATAGGTTATTGTTTAAATCACAGATTCTTCGTAGAGGATTTCTACGCAAGTTCACACGTGTTTGATCATTCTACTCTTATCAAAGGTGCGTACACGGCCCCTTTCTTATTTTAAACTGTTTTGGGGGAGAAAACATGTGCAACAAACTGATTTTTAGATACATAACACTTGCATGAGTTATCTGTTTACATTATGTGAAAACATATCAACTTGAAAGTCCTTACACACCTCGAACCGTTTAGTTTGCTGTAATGCAAAGCGTGGTAGTTGGAAATAGATCTATTAGGTTTGACAAACCTCACCTGGTAGATGGGATCTATGCAGGTGTTTGACTGACCAAACACATTATTTTACTATTGTTGTGATAGACAATAGTGGCAAGGCGAAAACATGCTATAGCATGGCAACTAGTCAGCTTCGGTGTCGAACACGTATGTAAATAGTTATATGACTAGCTATCATGACTGTGCAATTGTGATTATGTTATCTACAACTTGTTATTCAAACTGATGTTTTGAACTCTATAATTACTTAAAACCTGTGTTATGCACCAACCATTGTGTTGACTTGATTTGCATGTTTTCTCAGGACGCTAAGGCGCGCGTAACAGCTGGCATGGACTAGGAAGATAGAGTCTCATGCATATAAACACTTTGAACATTTGAATTTGATTATTTCAGTATTTTTGATTTGTAATGTTTTACTTATCAACAGTTATTGGTTTTGATTTGAAACGCTTCCGCAACTTTTTGTAAACTCTGGTTATTATGTTTGTTTTAAAGACCAACGTATGTTTTTGAAATTCATATAGAGGTCTTCACTATGTCTAATGATCTGAGATCCTGGTTTGTCACGTTCCCAAACGGTATGATTCCGTTAGTTGAAATTGGGGGTGTGACAGATTGGTATCAGAGACATTGGTTATAGCGAACTAGGTTTGCATTTGTAGGCCTAGACTATGACTGTTAGACATTAGACACATCTGCTTATACACATTGCTTAGAAATTACATATGACATTATGTAATTGATTTGCTTACGTATTCCATGGCACTGCACTTACATATGATATTATGTAATAGGCATGGCTTCATCATCAGTTCCTTATGTTATCATTGATGATTCTGAGGACGAGGAGCCGATGGTTCCGGCACCACCATCATCACCACCACCACCCATTCCATCACCTCCACCATATGAGATGGAGGACTCCGATCCAGAGGAGGATCCGGAGGAAGACCCAGAGGAGGATCCTGATGAGGATCCAGAGGAGGATCCTGATGAGGATCCAGACGAGGATCCTGATGAGGATCCAGACGAGGATCCCGATGAGGATCCAGTTGAGGACCCGGATGAAGATCCGGAGGAGGCACCATGGGTGAATACCCAGGGACTCTATGCTGCAGGACCATCTACACATCCACCACCCGTACTGGACGCTCCTGAGCCTAAGAGGCAAAGGACGGATGCAGAGGAGATCGCCAAGTTGCGCGAGGACGTGGATACAGCAGAGGAGAAGCTCTATCAGAGATCTCAGGAGTTATGGGATGCCATTGAGAGGCAAGAGGAACTTGCCCAACTGGTTCATGACATGCGAGATGAGATGTGGAACATGATTGGTCGTTTAGAGGAGTCAGAGAACCGAGCCGAGATCTTGGAGGGCAGGATTGAAGCTTTAGAGGATCTAGTAGTAGTTGAGAATGAGGAACAGGACGAGGATGAGGAGGAGGAACCAGCACCAGTTGCTGAGTCCGATCCTGAATCCACCGTTGAGGACGATTGATTCTCTTTCTTTTATTTCTGTTTTGTTTAAACTTATTAGGAACGGGTTGTGTTCCTACATTAGTAGTTTGAAATTTTGTATTTCATTTCAAAAGTATTGTATTCAAAGAAGTTTCTATATATGAAAGAACTATTGTTTGTTTCCAACAACTGTGTTGTTTATATTACATGTTGTGTTTATTGTTTTTACTTACACATGTCAAAATTGGATTTTGATTGTGCATTAACATTTCTTGTAAATAGGAAGGAAATGGCTGAAGGAAATGTTCATATGACTGTTGCTGAGCTCAACGAGCTAATTAACAACAGAGTCGCGGAGGCTATTGCACAGTATGCTCAGACACACAACACAGGGCCACAGGGTCCAGCTGGGGGAGTGATTAACCCACAAGTCTGCACGTTCAAGATGTTCTTGGACTGCAAACCACACAACTTCAAAGGGTCGGAGGGAGCTATAGGACTTCTCCGATGGATTGAAAAAGCTGAATCTGTGTTCGAGATGTGCAACTGCCCGGATGACAGCAAAGTGAAATTTGCTACTGGAACTTTGGAGGGTCCAGCCCTGACATGGTGGAACTCCAATGTTCAGACCCTGGGGTTGGGTGAAGCAAATGCATTGACTTGGAACAACTTCAAAACCTTACTACAAGAGGAGTATTGTCCTCGTAGTGAAATGCAGAAGTTGGAAGAAGAGTATTGGCACCTCAAGATGGAGGGGTCAAACATTGAGGAATATACGACCAGATCGCATGAACTGGCCAGACTGCTACCACACATGGCTACTCCAGCCAGTAAGTGGATCGAAAGGTACATTGGAGGACTAGTGCCTCAAATTCAAGGTTTGGTGACTTCAGCAAATCCCACCACCATCCAACAAGCTGTTCGTTTAGCACATCAGCTTACGGACCAGGCAGTGTTGCAAGGGACCCTGCCTAAGCGAACATCTGCTACCAAGGTAGGAGATCACAAGAGAAAGTGGGATAGTAACAATTTCAAGGGCAACAACCAACAATCACATCAGCAAAACAGGAAACAAGACTCAAACAAGTCTTATCATGGTTCAAGCAGTGGTCAACAATCATCATCATCGGGGGGCTATATTGGTAAGCACCCCAAATGCAACAAGTGTGGTTACCATCATGCAGGTAACCAATGTGACAGAGCTAAGTGCCAGAGGTGTGGCAAGGTTGGACATGCGGCTAAGGATTGTCGCGGAGAGCTACAGAACAACAATAACAACAACCAGAATAACAATCAAAACAACGCGCAGAAAGGTTGTTTTGAGTGCGGCAAGATGGGTCATTTCAAGAAAGATTGCCCACAACTTAAGAAAGGCGGGGACAACAATGGTAATGGTAATGGTAATGGAGGTGGCAACGGTAATGGCAATGGCACCAACAACAACAACAACAACAATAACAACAACAACAACGGTGCTAGAGGCAGGGCGTTTGTGATCGGGGGACGTCAAGCGCGGGAGGATCCCAACATCGTTACGGGTACGTTCCTCTTAAACAATCACTATGCCTCTATGTTATTTGACACTGGTGCCGACCGGAGTTTTGTATCTAGTTCACTTGCTAAGACACTAGATGTTAGTCCCACTGCCTTAGATAGTCCCTATACTGTGGAATTAGCGGATGGTAAGTTGATTGTAGTGGAAAACATTTATAAGGGATGTATCCTTGATTTGATGGGTCAGACATTAGAGATTGATCTGATGCCTATTGCCTTAGGCAGTTTTGATGTAGTCATTGGCATGGACTGGTTGTCCAAAAACCAGGCTGAAATTGTATGCCATGAAAAGATTGTTCGTATACCTCTTCCGCAGGGAGAGACATTATATGTACAAGGAGAGAAGAGCAGTACACCACTGCGTCTCATATCTTGTATGAAAGCACACAAATGTCTGCGGAAAGGTCATACGGCAGTTATAGCACTTATAACTGAAAAGCCGGTAGCTGAGAAGAAACTTGAAGATATACCTATAGTTTGTGAATTTCCGGAGGTGTTTCCAGAAGACTTGCCGGGATTACCGCCTGTCAGACAGGTGGAATTCCGAATCGACCTTACACCAGAAGCAGCACCAATAGCTAGGGCGCCTTATCGACTTGCACCGTCAGAGATGCAAGAGTTATCCACACAATTGCAAGAATTGTTGGATAAAGGTTTTATACGACCTAGTTTTTCACCGTGGGGAGCTCCAGTATTGTTTGTAAAGAAGAAAGACGGAACTTTTCGTATGTGTATCGATTACCGGGAATTGAACAAGGTTACTATCAAGAACCGGTATCCGTTACCCAGGATTGACGATTTGTTCGATCAATTGCAAGGTTCGAGTTACTACTCGAAGATTGATCTCAGGTCGGGTTATCATCAACTAAGAGTTCAGGAGGAGGATATTCCAAAGACAGCATTCAGGACGCGCTATGGCCATTATGAGTTCTTGGTCATGCCATTTGGGTTGACAAACGCTCCAGCTGTATTCATGGATCTCATGAATCGTGTTTGTAAACCTTATCTGGACAAGTTTGTCATTGTTTTCAACGATGACATTCTCATCTATTCAAAGTCTGAGGAGGAGCATGCTGAACATCTTCGATTACTACTAGAGCTGTTGAAACAGGAACAACTGTACGCTAAGTTCTCGAAATGTGATTTCTGGATGCGAGAAGTACAGTTTTTGGGGCATATTGTTAATGAAAAGGGTATACATGTTGATCCGGCGAAGATTGAAGCGATTAAGAATTGGGAAGCGCCAAAGACCCCTACCGAGGTACGACAATTCCTTGGTTTGGCGGGTTATTATCGACGATTCATTGAGGGTTTCTCAAAGATCGCTCAACCACTTACAGCTCTGACGCACAAGGGAACAAAGTATAACTGGACGGATAAACAGGAAGCTGCATTCCAGTTATTGAAACAGAAACTCTGCAGTGCACCGATTCTGTCCTTACCGGAAGGAACGGAAGACTTTGCGGTGTATTGTGACGCATCTGGACAGGGTTTGGGATGTGTGTTGATGCAACGGGATAAAGTGATCGCTTATGCTTCCAGACAACTACGAACACATGAAAAGAATTACACTACTCATGACTTGGAGTTAGGAGCAGTGGTTTTTGCTTTGAAGATTTGGAGGCATTATCTGTATGGAACTAAGTGTACTATTTATACTGATCATAAGAGTTTGCAACATATCTTTGATCAGAAGGAGCTTAATATGAGGCAACGACGATGGGTTGAGTTGTTGAACGATTATGAGTGTGCGATTAAATATCACCCGGGAAAGGCTAATGTAGTAGCCGATGCTTTGAGCAGAAAAGATACAACGGGAACAAGACGGGTTCGTGCACTTATGATGACAATACACACTGATTTACCTGACAAGGTACACAATGCTCAGATTGAGGCCTTGAAAGCGGAAAACTTAGTACCGGAATCTTTACAGGGAATGGAAGAACAATTGAATGTTAAACCTGATGGAATTCGTTATTTCATTGATCGAATGTGGATACCTTTGTATGGAGGTTTAAGGGAACTCGTGATGGACGAAGCGCACAAGTCTAAATATTCAGTCCATCCGGGATCAGACAAGATGTACCATGATTTGAAGGCATTGTATTGGTGGCCTCATATGAAAGCTGATATTGCTAAGTACGTTAGCAAATGTTTGACTTGTTCGAAAGTCAAAGTTGAATATCAGAAGCCATCTGGTTTACTGCAACAACCAGAGATACCGATGTGGAAATGGGAACAGATTTCAATGGATTTTATCACTAAGTTACCCCGTACACCGAGCGGTTGTGATACGATATGGGTAATTGTCGATCGTTTAACGAAATCTGCACATTTCTTAGCAATCAAAGAAACTGACAAGATGGAGAAGTTGACTCGTATTTACATTAAGGAAGTAGTAGCACGACATGGCGTGCCGATCTCTATCATATCAGATCGAGATGCCCGGTTTACTTCAAATTTTTGGAAATCTCTTCATAAGGCATTGGGGACTCGCTTGGATATGAGTACCGCTTATCACCCACAGACAGACGGTCAAAGTGAACGAACGATTCAAACGCTTGAGGATATGTTACGAGCTTGTGTCATTGACTTTGGTGATAGCTGGGAGAATCATTTACCGTTGGTGGAATTCTCTTACAACAATAGTTATCATACAAGTATTCAAGCAGCACCGTTTGAAGCGTTGTATGGTCGCAAATGTCGTTCACCAGTTTGCTGGGCTGAAGTTGGCGACAGTCAGTTAACAGGTCCTGAACTGGTGCACGAAACAACAGAGAAGATAGTTCAAATCCGAAACCGTATGGCAGCGGCTCGGGATCGACAGAAGAGTTATGCAGACAAACGTCGCAAGCCGTTGGAATTTCAAGTAGGAGACCGAGTTCTTCTAAAGGTATCACCTTGGAAAGGTGTGATACGATTCGGCAAGCGCGGGAAGCTTAGTCCACGTTACGTAGGACCTTTTGAGATTCTGAAAAGGATTGGTCCGGTTGCGTACCAACTCAAACTACCGGAAGAACTCAGTGGAGTTCATGATGTTTTTCACGTATCGAACTTGAAGAAATGTCTTTCTGACGAGACATTGATTGTACCGTTGGAAGAAATACAAGTAGATGAACAACTACGATTCATTGAAGAACCAGCAGAAATTATGGACCGAGAGGTCAAACAATTGAAACAAAGCAAGATTCCGATAGTCAAAGTCCGATGGAATTCAAGACGGGGTCCTGAATTCACATGGGAACGAGAAGATCAAATGATGAAGAAATATCCTCATCTATTCAAGACACCTACTGCTAACACTGAGAGCGCACGTTAAATTTCGGGACGAAATTTCCTTCAACAAGGGGATGACGTGATGCTTTCACACATCAACACTGCAAATTTCAAACTGTAAGCACGTTTTATTTATTCAATTGATTTTGTTACAAATATTTGTGCTACATTACATTTTATATGTTTTATGTGCTACATTTCATATGTTACATGTTATGGTAGTACATACACGATTGGTTACATACATTTTGCTATGTGCGGGGTTGCATAGTACATTGGTTACATACACTTTGCTATGTGCGGGGTTGCATAGTACAAACAGTTTCAGACACTCACTAGGTGTGAGGCTACACAACACAGTATGATCAAACACAAACAGTCACAGTTAGGTGAACTAACTAGTGAACACGCAAAACAGTTACATTGAACGATCACAATTGAGTTGTGATGTTGCAAGCATTAGACTTTGTGTGTGAGTACACACAAGCACACAGAATGATCAAATCACACTAACACGTACGATTTAAACTCGTAAGTAGTTTCCTAACTACTCTTAACACTTACTAATTTTCGGGACGAAAATTCTTTCAACAAGGGGATGATGTGACAATCCGACTTTTCACACTAACCTTGTTAACGGGAGTTAGTGTTATCACAGGCCCAACAAGGCCAACCAAGGCCCAATAAGGCCAATGAAGGCCCAATAAGGCCAATCAAGGCCCAATAAGACCACTGAAGGTCCAACAAGGTCAAAGAAGATCCAATAAGGTGAATGTAGGCTCAACAAGATCAATTAGGCCCAACATAGTCAATGTAAGGCCACAAAGCCAAGAGAAGCCCAATAAGGCCCAATAAATTCAAATGAGGCCAATGTAAACCAAGTAGGCCTAGGGAAGGCCAAAGTAGGCCCAGGAAGGCCCAGTGAGGCCCAACTGTAGTTAAGAAGCCCAATTAGGATAATTTAGCCCAACAAGGAATTAAAGGACCAAATTAGTGAAAATTTGGGACTTTCGGCTCAATTTTGTTAATCGAATTATTATGTAAACGAGCTAAATCAAATCTAAAGGACATGATTGAATAGAAATCCGTTTCAATTTGTTATAATTACAAGATTAAGACTTGTAATTGATTTTAAAGGTTCATGTTTGACATTAAAGGTCAAAATTCGGCCTAACAACCAAATTGGAATTCGAATAGTGAGCTAGGATCGGTTATAATGGTATTAAGTGACCACAAATCATTATAATGATGATAATTAACAGTTCTTATACGTTATGGAGCATCAATCATCGAATTAAATGGGAAAACCGTTTCGAAATAGTAAGGTCGTGGGTATTCAATATCAAAACTATACAATTCGAGTTCAACAATCACAATTGAACTCTCAGAACAACAAATCGGCACCATTAGGTTCTGCCACATCCATTAATTCGATTTCAGAACTTGGGGGAAGAAGATTCGATCGAGAGGAGGCCGAAACTCAAGTCCCAAATCGATCTCCTTCAATTTGGTAGCAAAACAAGTAAGTGTTTGCTTCTACACACTCTAAAATAGCCGATTAAACTTAACCATATGTTAATTCTGGGCTCCAATATCGAATTGTTCAAGATCGACCAATTAGGGTTCTTAAAGAAAACGATTTGGGGGTTGTGATCTTAGGAAGTTTAAAATTGAAATTAACATGCATAGATAGTTTCAGAGACTTCCGAATATGCTAAATGGGATATCAATTTCATGATGCAAACATGAATTGAATGATTTCGAATTCTAGGGCTTTAAAACAAAACGGTTTTGGGGGTTTTCGATCAAAGGGGTTTAAGAATCGAATTAATTGTTATGAGAAGCTTCATAAGGTACCGATTAAGCTAAACCATAAACAAATTTCTTGTGACAATATCGAATTGATAAAGATCAAGTTCTAGGTTTCCACGGGTTATGTGATTTGGGGGTTTGAATGAAATCGTGTAGGAAATTCGAAATTGATTAACCAGAAACATTCGAAATTTCTGTTGTAATGAAACCCCTATGGATTCATGGATGATCGGGATCGAATTCATAGCCAATTTGAAATGGAATTGCTTCGGCTATATTAGGAGAAAAGAGAACCAGTGGATTAGGAGTTAAAAGAATTAAGTTCTGGTTAACTATCGCGAAACCCTAGCGGGCGTAGTGGTTAGATGCTGTGCGTGTGATGTTGAGGGTCGCGGGTTCGAGTCCCGGCCCAACCGAATTTTTAATGTTTTGATTATTTTAGTATTTTAGGCATAACTTTCGTATACGAACTCCGATTAAGTCCGTTCAAGTTGCGTTGGAACCGTAACGAGAATACGAACGTGTTAGGATGATAAAATTTATATTTTAGTCCGAACACGAAATCGCGTATAATTACGGTTAATTGAATAAAATCAAATATGATTTTATTTAATCGATTTCAGTGACACGCGTACTTTCGTATGCCTAATTCTCACACTTTAACATACGTATGTTGATACGTATGTGATTTTAAGCACAAAACGATTATTCGAATAACAATAGGTTATTGTTTAAATCACAGATTCTTCGTAGAGGATTTCTACGCAAGTTCACACGTGTTTGATCATTCTACTCTTATCAAAGGTGCGTACACGGCCCCTTTCTTATTTTAAACTGTTTTGGGGGAGAAAACATGTGCAACAAACTGATTTTTAGATACATAACACTTGCATGAGTTATCTGTTTACATTATGTGAAAACATATCAACTTGAAAGTCCTTACACACCTCGAACCGTTTAGTTTGCTGTAATGCAAAGCGTGGTAGTTGGAAATAGATCTATTAGGTTTGACAAACCTCACCTGGTAGATGGGATCTATGCAGGTGTTTGACTGACCAAACACATTATTTTACTATTGTTGTGATAGACAATAGTGGCAAGGCGAAAACATGCTATAGCATGGCAACTAGTCAGCTTCGGTGTCGAACACGTATGTAAATAGTTATATGACTAGCTATCATGACTGTGCAATTGTGATTATGTTATCTACAACTTGTTATTCAAACTGATGTTTTGAACTCTATAATTACTTAAAACCTGTGTTATGCACCAACCATTGTGTTGACTTGATTTGCATGTTTTCTCAGGACGCTAAGGCGCGCGTAACAGCTGGCATGGACTAGGAAGATAGAGTCTCATGCATATAAACACTTTGAACATTTGAATTTGATTATTTCAGTATTTTTGATTTGTAATGTTTTACTTATCAACAGTTATTGGTTTTGATTTGAAACGCTTCCGCAACTTTTTGTAAACTCTGGTTATTATGTTTGTTTTAAAGACCAACGTATGTTTTTGAAATTCATATAGAGGTCTTCACTATGTCTAATGATCTGAGATCCTGGTTTGTCACGTTCCCAAACGGTATGATTCCGTTAGTTGAAATTGGGGGTGTGACACCTAACAAACCCTTACGTCATTGAACTTGCTAATGGCAAGTCAATTATGACTAACAATGTGATTCAAGGGTGTTTATTGAATCTAAACGATCATCTTTTTAATATTGATCTTCTTCCTATTGAATTGGGAAGCTTTGATGTTGTTATTGGTATGGACTGGCTTTCAGAAAATCGAGTGGAAGTCATATGTCAAAATAAGATGATTCGTATTTCATTACCAAATGGTGATACACTTATGATACAAGGTGAAAGGGCTGGCAGGAAACTGAGTATCATATCATGTATGCAAGCTCGAAAGTGCTTAAGAAAGGGCTGTCAAGCCTTTTTAGCTTACGTGACTGAAAACAAACCACATCAAAAACGTATTGAAGACATTCCTGTAGTTCGAGAATATCCTGAAGTTTTTCCTGACGATATATCAGGATTACCCCCAGTGAGACAAGTTGAGTTTCGTATTGACTTAGTACCAGGAGCAGCACCTATAGCTAAAGCTCCTTACCGATTGGCTCCATCGGAAATGCAAGAACTATCGAGTCAATTACAGGAACTTTTAGACAAAGGTTTCATTAGACCGAGTTACTCACCTTGGGGCGCACCTATCCTTTTTGTGAAAAAGAAGGACGGTACTCTCAGGATGTGTATCGACTATCGGGAACTCAATAAATTGACAATTAAAAATCGTTATCCACTACCCCGTATAGATGATCTATTCGATCAATTGCAAGGTGCTATCTATTTTTCAAAAATCGATCTCAGATCTGGATATCATCAACTACGAATCCATGATGATGATGTTTCTAAAACAGCTTTTCGAACTCGATACGGGCATTATGAGTTTTTAGTAATGCCCTTCGGGCTGACTAATGCGCCTGCAGTGTTTATGGATCTGATGAATCGTGTGTGTAGACCTTACTTGGATAAATTCGTGATTGTTTTTATTGATGACATTCTCATTTACTCCCGCAGTCAACAAGAACATGTGCAACACTTAAAACTGATCTTGGAACTTTTAGCACATGAGAAACTTTATGCCAAATTTTCCAAATGTGAGTTCTGGTTACGGGAAGTCCAGTTTCTTGGGCATGTAGTAAATGAAAATGGTATACAAGTGGATCCCAGCAAGATTGAAGCGGTAAAGCAATGGGAGACACCGAAAACCCCAACAGAGATTCGTCAATTCTTAGGGTTAGCGGGCTATTACAGAAGATTCATCAAGAACTTTTCAAAGATAGCCTTGCCTTTAACTACTCTAACCCAGAAAGATCAAAAGTTCATATGGGACTCTCAACAGGAGGAGGCATTTCAACTGTTGAAGCATAAACTCTGCAATGCACCTATTCTGGCACTACCAGAAGGCACAGAGAATTTCATAGTTTTCTGTGATGCCTCACGTCAAGGACTCGGGTGTGTGCTGATGCAGAACAACAAGGTGATTGCCTATGCTTCTCGGCAGCTAAAAGTGCACGAGAAGAATTACACCACTCATGATCTAGAACTTGGTGCAGTAGTGTTTGCACTCAAGATATGGAGACATTACTTGTACGGGACGAAGTGTACGGTCTATACAGATCACAAAAGTCTTCAACACATTCTAGATCAGAAAATGCTAAATATGCGACAAAGGCGATGGGTGGAACTTCTGAACGACTATGACTGCGAAATCCGTTACCACCCAGGTAAAGCAAATGTTGTAGCCGATGCTTTAAGTCGCAAAGAGAGAGTCAAACCCATACGTGTGAAAGCGCTGGAAATGACGATTCAAACTAGTCTAAACCCTCAAATACGTGAAACTCAACGGCAGGCCTTGCAAACAACAAATTATACCGTTGAGAAATTACGAGGATTAGATAAACAACTTAAAACCAAAACGGATGGAATATTATATTTCAAAAACCGAGCATGGATCCCAGTACTTGGTAATATCAGACCAATTATCTTGGACGAAGCTCACAAATCCAAATATTCTATTCATCCAGGTACTGACAAGATGTATAAAGATCTCAAAGACTTCTACTGGTGGCCTGGTATGAAGAAACAAATAGCAGAATATGTGAATAAATGCTTAACGTGCCTTAAGGTTAAGGCAGAACATCAAAGACCATCTGGGCTATTGCAACAACCAGAAATCCCTATGTAGAAATGGGAACAAATTTCCATGGATTTCATCACTAAATTACCCAGAACGGCGCATAACCATGATGCTATTTGGGTCATCGTAGATCGCCTTACCAAATCAGCACATTTCTTACCAATTCGGGAAGACTATTCTATGGACCGTTTAGCTAAACTCTACATCAACGAAATCGTAATGCGACATGGAGTGCCAATCTCTATTATTTCTGATAGAGATAGTCGATTTATGTCACGTTTTTGGCAAACTCTTCAACATGCCTTGGGTACACAGATCAACATGAGCACAGCTTATCATCCACAAACGGATGGGCAGACTGAACGTACAAATCAAACATTAGAAGACATGCTTCGAAGCTGTGTAATTGATTTTGGAGGTAGCTGGGATACTCATCTGCCATTGGTTGAATTTTCTTATAATAACAGCTATCATACTAGTATCCAATGTGCTCCATTTGAAGCTTTGTACGGGCGCAAATGCCGATCTCCTGTGTGTTGGTCAGAAGTAGGTGAAAGTCAGATTATTGGCCCGGAATTGATCCAGGAAACGACTGATAAGATCGCGCTCATTCAGGAACGAATTAAAGCAGCATGCGATCGACAGAAGAGTTATGCTGATAATCGACGTAGACCACTTGAATTCCAGATTGGTGATAAAGTGATGCTAAAAGTCTCTCCCTGGAAAGGTATTTTCAGATTCGGAAAACGAGGAAAACTCTCACCAAGATTTGTAGGACCATTTACAATTCTTGAAAGGATTGGAATGGTAGCATACAGATTAGAGTTACCCTCAGAACTTAGTAACATACATGATGTGTTTCATGTCTCGAATCTGAAAAAGTGCCTATTGGACGAGTCACTAGTCATACCTCTTGATGAGATACACATTGCCGAAAACCTACAGTTCACGGAAGAACCAGTCGAAGTAATGGATCGAGATGAAAAGACCCTCAAACGAAGTCGAATATCAATTGTAAAAGTCAAATGGAATTCTAAACGAGGGCCAGAGTACACTTGGGAACGTGAAGACCGCATGAAACAGAAGTATCCTCATTTGTTTACATAGGCGATCAAACTGTAGGAGTTAAAGCAAATTTCGGGACGAAATTTCTGTAACAGGAGGAGACTGTGACAATTGCAGGTAAACATTACGTCATCAATAACACGAGCACGTTTGGTCGTTCTAGGAATCTGTGTTAAATTGATGATTTTAATCATTACAGGTTTAAAGTGTGCGAGAAATTGGGAATATGGGAGAAAACCGTGCGTGAAACCGAGTTACGGATTGTCCGGAATCGCGAAACGAAGAAAAATCTTGAAATTGGATCCCTCGCGATACGCGACGACTCCTTGGAGTCTTGTCGCGGTACGCGACAAGTCACGATATCGAATCTTATCCGGAATCCCTCGCGGTACGCGACGACATGTGGGCCACTCGTCGCGATACGCGACGAGTAGGTCGGTCTGCTGAATCAGGTTGTTAAATCGCAGAAGCATGCAGAAAGTTTTATTTTTCTTTCCTCTCGACTCTAAACCTCTTTAACTCAAAATCTTGACCAATCTCCCACCAAAACTCATATTTGACACCACCAGAACGTCCAGCTCGAACCGGTGAACGTGTATACACGTCCTGATCGTGATTTTGTCCGTAGAATCGTCTGATTTGGGTAACTATCCTTTTTAATCTTCTGACTTGATCTTCATTGATTAGATCGTGTTTTTGAACGTAATGATATAGTTAGGGTTGTTGATTATTGCTTAGATGATAGCTAGGAATGATTTTTGACGGATAACTTGTCTTGTTAACGGGTAAATGCCTGTTTTGATCCGTTATAATGCCCGGTTTTCACTAAACCATAACAATACTTCTAATGGTTTAAACCATTGGATTATGACAATGTAAGTGATTATTTTGGTTAATCTTTGAAATGCAAGGTTAATCCCAAGTGTTTCAAACTAATCACAGTTATTACCCTACCAATTGGAATAACTGTCTGGTTTTATGATAACAGTCGGATTAATATGTTAAACATGATTGTTTAGCCTATTCAAATGTCATATTGTTATGTTTTGTGATACATGGATAATTAGAGACAAGAATTAATCATTCCTAAGCCGAGATTTCATCTAGGGACTAATTAAGTAATATAATCAACAGCATTACCTAACTAATTAGTCGGAGATTATTACGGCTAATCCAATGAGTCATCAACTTAACACAAGGTACCTAAACGAGTATAGGTACCTACATTATGGTACATTGTATAATATTAGACTAAATAATTAATTAAACATCTAATGTTAGTTCGATGACTTTTCATTACAATGTCGGTGACATTGGACGTTCAAACAGATCTAATCAGCAAGTTAAAACACAAATAATTAATTATAAATAAACTAATGCAGATTAGCATTTTTAGCCACCGTTCGTGTGATTTTATCTTTTCATAAACTTCAGGTGAGTTTCATACAACCCCTTTTCTTTTACTGTTTTCTTAACATCGGGGCGACTATTATGAAATCTTTATTAAACGTGTGATATGTTTAGTAATAATTGCAGTACCGGCTTGCATGTGGGTGTCATGGGATTATGACTATTTTCTGTGTACAACAAAAGTCCTCAAAACCAACTGTATCTGGTTAACCCATGTGGGGCCGAATGTGTGGACAAAGATAGTACTATCGGGCTGACAACCCCATTCATGGATAGATAGCGTCTACCCTTGTGTGAATGCTTGTCACCATTCCTGGTATCGACTTGATGTAGTGAGACATTGAGTTAGAGGCACGGATTTTAACTTCGGTTATTTTCTAGACTGGACTGTCAGAAAGGATCTGGATACGGGTCACATGATTATTCACTTATGTTAATGTGTACCATTGACTTTACTATCATATCATATTGTATCGAGTCTTATTTATGAACTCACCAGTTTTATACTGATATTTTTAAATTTTAAATCTTTTACAGGTAATCAGTACCAACGGTGAGGAAACACCTGTGCACGCACCATGTAGTTAGGACTTGGGATGTAATAGAAGGAACTTAAGTTGTAAACGGATATTCAGGACATGTAATAAATAATTGTCGTGATTTGTAATTAGTGCTTTTCTTAACTATGTGTGTTATGATACCGGATCAAGTAAGTCACCCCTCACCTTCGAGACTTCGCCGCTATGCTTCCGCTACCTTTAAAAATGACGTCGTCTGGTGACGCGGAGGTGGGGGTGTGACAATAGGTGCATACTAGCAGGTGCTAGCTCTCGCAGACGCGAACACACTCACAACCGGAACTACTCTATCAGGTGAGTTCACGGCCCCTTTTACTTTTCTACCTTTGGGGGAGAAAACATTGCATGCTAAACTGTTTTACAAACAACAACTCATTTCATTTACGTATGGACATGCTTTATCATATATGTATATGTGTGGACCACATCACAACTAACAGACCTCGCGATACTCCACGGACCGTTAGTAGCGCGTAGCGCCTAGCGTGGTAATCTTGAATAGTACTATTTGGGCCTGACAAGCCCCACCCATCGCGCCTGGGAGGCCAACCCTACTGTAAGTCGGAATGGGTGCAATATTGACCAACAATTTGCCATTGTCTTGTGATGGACATGGCGGGAGGCACAACTGTCAGCTTTGGTACGACCCCGCATATAATATAACTGTATTGACTAGCTGTCAATCGATACTGCATTGTAATGATATGTAAATCGCAACTGTTACCTTAAACATTGGATGTTTATTACTCATGAAAAACCTGAGCTCTCACCAACCTTTGTGTTGACCTTTTACTCGCATGTTTTCTCAAGTAGCTAAGGCACGCGCACAAGGATTAGGATGCTAGGCTGGAGTCGCATGCATCTGCTTATGTGTCTTAGACTATTAAACATTTGTTAACATTTTGTTATGTTACTTATTGTATTGATAAACAACTTTAATCGCTTCCGCAACTACTGTTACCTATCATTTTGAAAACTGTTTTAAATTAACGCTTCCTCAAATCATGAATGTTAAACTGTTTTGTTAATTTATACTTCACTTCCGCAACTCTGATTTTACAAACTGTTTTATCCAAGTTATTGGATGTACGTATGAAACCGGACATATAGGTCTTGCAGGTTGCGTGACCGGAGACTGCGATCCTGACAATCTGTTGTTGCTCGCGCCCCGTTCGGGACGGGATTTCTCGGGGTGCGACAGATTGGTATCAGAGACTCCGGTTATTGCGAATTAGGTTTGCATTTAGTGAACTTAGTCTGTAACCACTAGTCTCCACACAACACTTAGTGCTTAGTATTGTGATATTGGCATACATGATTGTACACACAAGCTTATTACGCGCACTATAACAAATGGCGTCATCATCGTCACCGCATGTGACTACACGTGGAAGCCGATCGCTCTACATGTTCCTTACAAGTACCTACTGCACGCACTACATTAGTCATTGGGAAAACACTAACACTTATTCTCGCTATGAAGATCATGGCTGGAAGACGTGGAGGACGCAGGAATGCAGGAGGACGTGGAAACATCAACCTCACTCAAGCTGAACTGAACGCACTCATCAACGAACGGGTTGAGGAGGTACTTGCTGCACGGGAAGCCGCCCGTAATCAAAACCCACTGAACCAAGGTGATGAATCTGTTCATACTCACCTTGCACCACAATCACTCATTCCCAATTCAATACGTTTACCCGATACTTAACCCAACTCTACTCTTTGCATATCTAAGGAGCAAATCCTAACCCTCCTCTCTGCACGTTCAAGATGTTTCTGGATTGCAAACCCCACTCATTCAGCGGCACTGAAGGAGCCGTTGGACTATTGCGTTGGATTGAGAAGGCGGAATCAGCTTTCGCTATGAGCAACTACAGGAACGATGACAGGGTCAAGTTCGCTGCTGGAACATTTGAGGGAGCTGCCCTCACTTGGTGGAACGCCAATGTTCAAAACCTGGGGTTGGATGCAGCCAACGCTCTACCCTGGGATGATTTTAAAAGGATGTTGAATCGCGAATACTATCCTCGCGGCGAAGTGCAGAAGCTGGAGACGGAATTCTGGAACCATAAGATGATTGGTTCCGAGGTTGAGGCTTACACGGCCCGGTCTTATGAGCTGACACACCTGTGCCCTGAAATGGCAACCCCACCCTTCAAACATATAGAGAAGTACATTGATGGACTGCCACCCCAGATCCAAGGAATGGTACTTTCTGCAGACCCCATCACCATGCAACAAGCCGTTCGATTAACCCACAAGCTCACTGATTCGGCTGTTGCACAAGGACTCTTGCCACCCCGTGGTGCTGTAACCACAACCAATGACAAGGGCAAACGCAAATGGGATGACACCTTGAGCAAGACTTCCACTCTCCAACCCCCACCACAACAACGTAAGCTTGGTTCGTCTCAAGCATACGCACCACCCATCCCAACCAACCAAAGTCCAGGAACCTATGCAGGTAAACACCCCAAGTGTAACAAATGCAACTTACACCATGTTTTGGGGCAATGTGGTTCCATCTGATGCCAACGGTGTGGCAAAGGTGGGCACCTTGCCAAAGACTGCAGGGGTGAACTGCTTGCAAAGACTCCACAGCCACAGCAACAATAACAACTTGAGGCATCGAAGGGCTGCTTCGAATGTGGAAAACCGGGGCACTTCAAGAGGGACTGCCCGCATCTGAAGAACAACAATAACGGGAGCAGCAACGGTCCGAAGGGACGAGCCTTCGTGATCGGGGCAAAGGAGGCCAGAAAAGATCCCAACCTTGCAACTGGTACGTATCTCTTAAACGATAATTATGCATCTGTTTTGTTTGATACTGGAGCTAAGAAAAGCTTTATATCTAAGGAATTTAGCGAGATACTCGCCATTACCCCAACACCCTTAGATGTTGAATATACAGTAGAGCTAGCTGATGGTAAATTGATTGTGACTAAGCACATTCTTAAAGAATGCACTTTAGAGCTAGCAGGCCATAAATTTAAGATCGACCTCATGCCGGTTACACTAGGCAGTTTTGATGTTGTAGTGGGCATGGATTGGTTGTCTGAAAACAAGGCCGAAATCATTTGCCACGACCAGATTGTGCGCATACCCCTCCCTGGCGGAGAAACTCTAGACATCAAGGGGCGAAAGGAGTGACACTCCTCTGAACATCATCTCGTGCATGAAAGCTCACAAATGCTTACAAAAATGATACACAGCTATTCTGGCACTTATCACCGACAAGACTGAAGAGGAGAAGAAAATAGAAGACATCCCAGTCGTGTGCGACTTTCCCGACGTATTCCCTGAGGATCTACCAGGACTACCACCACCTTGACAAGTGGAGTTCCGCATAGATCTTACATCGGGAGCAGCACCAATTGCACGAGCACCATATCGACTGGCACCTTCGGAGATGCAGGAACTGTCCAATCAACTGCAGGAGTTGCTGGACAAGGGTTTCATCAGACCAAGCTTCTCACCCTGGGGAGCTCCGGTCTTATTTGTAAAGAAGAAGGATGGCACGTTCCGTATGTGCATCGACTACCGTGAGCTGAACAAAGTAACAATCAAGAACCGTTACCCCTTACCTCGCATTGAGGATTTGTTCGATCAACTGCAAGGATCGAGTTACTACTCTCAGATCGATCTACGATCTGGGTACCATCAGTTGAGGATTCAGGAGGAAGATATACCTAAGACTGCCTTCCGCACTCGGTATGGTCATTATGAGTTTTTGGTCATGCCATTTGGGCTAACTAACGCACCCGCAATATTCATGGACCTCATGAACAGAGTGTGCAAACCATACCTCGACAAGTTCATCATTGTCTTCATTGATGATATTCTTATCTACTCCAAAACCTAGGAAGAACACAAAGAGCATCTTCAATTGGCTCTTGAACTGCTACGGAAAGAGAAGCTGTATGCTAAACTCTCAAAGTGCGACTTCTGGATTTGAGAAGTCCAATTCTTGGGACATGTTGTTAACGAACAAGGGATTCATGTGGATAAATCTAAGATAGAGGCGATCAAAAACTGGGAAGCACCAAAGACCCCAACTGAGGTGCGACAATTTCTAGGCTTGGCAGGCTATTATCGACGATTTATCGAAGGATTTTCAAAGATAGCCCAACCCCTTACAGCCCTAACCCACAAAGACAAGAAGTATCTCTGGACTGAAAAACAAGAAGCTGCATTCCAACTTCTAAAGCAGAAGCTCTGTAGTGCACCTATCCTATCTCTTCCTAATGGAATGGATGATTTCATAGTATATTGCGATGCCTCGATACAAGGGCTTGGCTGTGTACTGATGCAGCGAGATAAGGTGATCGCATATGCTTCTCGACAACTGAAAGTCCACGAGAAGAACTACACCACCCACGACTTAGAACTTGGAGCCGTGGTATTTGCACTCAAGATCTGGAGGCACTACCTGTATGGTACAAAGTGTATGATATACACTGATCACAAGAGTCTCCAACACATATTCAAGCAGAAGGAACTAAACATGCGACAGCATCGCTGGCTCGAACTCCTAAAATGACTATGAGTGTGCTATCAAGTATCACCCGGGGAAGGCCAATGTAGTGGCCGATGCCCTAAGTCGGAAGAATACCCCGAAACCCAAGAGGGTACGAGCCTTACAGCTCACCATCCATCCTAACCTCCCTGAGCAGTTACGTAATGCCCAGGTGGAGGCACTTAAGCCTGGAAACTTAGCGGCCGAATCACTAAGGGGAATGGAGCAACACCTTAAAGTAAAAGCTGATGGTTTACATTATTTCATGGAACGCGTCTGGGTTCCACATCACGGAAACCTACGAGACCTTGTGATGGATGAAGCTCACAAATCTCGGTATTCCATTCACCCTGGATCTGATAAGATGTATCATGATCTGAAGGTACTCTACTGGTGGCCACACATTAAAGCCGACATCGCTACCTATGTAGGCAAATGCTTGACATGTGCGAAAGTCAAGATCGAGTACCAAAAACCCTCTCGATTACTCACACAACCTGAGATCCCCATGTGGAAATGGGAACAAATATCCATGGATTTCATTACCAAATTACCCCGTACTCCTAGTGGATGTGACACTATCTGGGTAATTGTGGACCGACTGACTAAGTCAGCACATGTCCTTGCGGTCAGGGAAAATGACAAAATGGAAAAGCTAGCCAGAATCTACGTCAAGGAAGTAGTCTCACGACATGGAGTGCCAATCTCCATCATCTCGGATCGAGACGCTAGATTCACTTCTAACTTCTGGAAATCATTGCAAAAGTCGCTTGGATATGAGTACAGCATACCCCCGCAAACTGATGGCCAGAGCGAACGCACCTACCGTTGGTAGAGTTTTCCTGCAACAACAGTTACCACACAAGCATCAAAGCAGTGCCTTTTAAGGCACTCTATGGCAGGAAATGCCGATCACCTATCTGTTGGGCGGAAGTGGGCGACAGTCAGCTCACTGGCCCATAACTTGTACACGAAACTACGGAGAAAATCGTGCAAATCAGAAACCGCATGGCAGCAGCTCGAGATCGTCAAAAGAGCTATGCCGACAAACGCCGAAAGCCTTTAGAATTTCAGGTAGGTGATAAAATCCTTCTGAAAGTTTCACCCTGGAAAGGCGTCATTCGTTTTGGTAAACGGGGAAAACTGAATCCACGGTATATTGGGCCTTTCGAGATCCTGAAAAGGATTGGTCCAATGGCATACCAACTCAACTTACCAGCAGAACTCGACGGAGTTCACAACGTATTTCATGTCTCGAATCTGAAGAAATGTTTATCAGATGAGACACTTGTAGTTCCACTGGATGAGATCCAGGTGGATGAACAACTACGGTTCGTGGAAGAGCCGGTAGAGATCATGAACCGTGAGGTCAAACAACTCAAACAGAGTAAGATTCCTATTGTTAAAGTTCGATGGAACTCGAAACACGGACCTGAATTCACGTGGGAGCGTGAAGATCAGATGATGCGCAAATATCCCCATCTTTTCAAGCAGACAACGTCGATCGTCGACAACAACAACTAAATTTCGGGACGAAATTCCTTTCAACAAGGGGATGATGTGACAACCAGAAAATTTTTGTTTCTCAAACACTCTTGTTTCTCAAACACTACCAACAACAACCAAATTTCGGGACGAAATTTCTTTCAACAAGGGGATGATGTGACACGCGGCAATTTCAGGTAAATTGCAACTCTTACATTCTTTACATTTCACATTCATACTAGTTGCATTTCATTTAATTATGTTTAATTAGATGAGTTGAACACAAACGACTACGAAACGATAGTTCGAGGAACTATCGAATCGTACATTGCACATTGGTTTTGGAAACCAAGTGTGGCAAACACAACACTAACACAAAACGATAATCCGGGAATTATTGAATTGTGCATTACACGTTGATTAGGATTAATCAAGCGTGCAAACACTTCGAAAGACACGAACACAAACTACCAAAGATAATTCGAGGAATTATCGAAACACACACGAGTCTCACGAACGTTGGTGATCAATCAAACTTATGTACTACTTTGTGATTATATGTTAAACATGTATTAGATGTTTAGAATGAGCGTTAGGGATCGAGTGCGAACGAAATCATATCAACGAAATCGAAAAACAAGGAATTGGACCCTTCGCGGTACGCGACAACCCCATCACAAAAGGATTCGCGACACGCGAAGAAAACCGGGACTCGAAACTCCCGAATCCTATCGCGGTACGCGATGATAAGTCTTGATCGGCCTTCGCGGTACGCGAAGGCCATGCAGATCAAATTTTCCTATTTAATCAACCCCATTCATTCCACATTCGGTTTTCTCTCATCTTCTCCGAATACTCAGCTATTCTCTCGACCAAACCCACTGAAACCAGACCTCTAAGCCCCCTGGAATCATCATTAAACCCTCTTGGAGCATCTTGAACCATTGGAGCTTAAAGAAGGAGTCTTGGAAGCTACCCACAAGCAAAGAGATTCATCATCAGCCTTCATTTCGGTTCCGGGAGCTGTTCTAGATTGGATTTGCACATCTAAGGTAGTTTTAAACGTTTATCTATGGTTAGATCATACGTGCAATGGGTGAAAACCCACATGCAACTCCATGTGACAATCGAGCACGATTTGTTGGTGATTTGATGTGTTATTGGCATAGATTTACTGATTTTAGTATTTAGAAATGTTAGAATTGAGTTTTGGTTAAGTTATGTTTGATTTGGTGATGATTTGGACAAACTTGCCATAAAAGGAAACTTTTATGTGCAAGTCTTGGATTTGTGATGATCTAGACATGTTAGACATGTCTAGATGTTGTTAAATATGTATTGGAGTGTTTAGAAACACATTGGGCTATTTGATTTTGTCAAAAACATGGTTTTGTATAAACTTACTATAAAGGGAAACTTTAAAAATCAAAAGAGGGCTTTTGATGTTTTAAAACGTTTTGATGAACTTTGAGCATTGGAATATGCTTAGAAATGATTTCTAACATATTTAGAAACCTTGATTTGTGAAAACGAGTTTTAAAACGAATACTTTCCTAAATTGGAAACTTTCTAAAAATGGTAACTTGTGCGATTGGAGTCATAGGATGCATTATGGTGTCTTATGTGCATCAAGGCACATAAACACAACAATCGTGTCACCAACGATTCGTCGAGTCCCACTAGTTAACACACACACACACACACACACTCGGTTGAGCACACCGACACTTGGGGTTGTATGGGATACAACACAACACAGAACGCATACTCACACCTATATGGTTATAGGTGCATACTAGCAGGTGCTAGCTCTCGCAGACGCGAACACACTCACAACCGGAACTACTCTATCAGGTGAGTTCACGGCCCCTTTTACTTTTCTACCTTTGGAGGAGAAAACATTGCATGCTAAACTGTTTTACAAACAACAACTCATTTCATTTACGTATGGACATGCTTTATCATATATGTATATGTGTGGACCACATCACAACTAAAAGACCTCGCGATACTCCACGGACCGTTAGTAGCGCGTAGCGCCTAGCGTGGTAATCTTGAATAGTACTATTTGGGCCTGACAAGCCCCACCCATCGCGCCTGGGAGGCCAACCCTACTGTAAGTCGGAATGGGTGCAATATTGACCAACACTTTGCCATTGTCTTGTGATGGACATGGCGGGAGGCACAACTGTCAGCTTCGGTACGACCCCGCATATAATATAACTGTATTGACTAGCTATCAATCGATACTGCATTGTAATGATATGTAAATCGCAACTGTTACTTTAAACATTGGATGTTTATTGCTCATGAAAAACCTGTGCTCTCACCAACCTTTGTGTTGACCTTATGTTTTCTCAGGTAGCTAAGGCACGCGCACAAGGATTAGGATGCTAGGATGGAGTCGCATGCATCTGCTTATGTGTCTTAGACTATTAAACATTTGTTAACATTTTGTTATGTTACTTATTGTATTGATAAACAACTTTAATCGCTTCCGCAACTACTGTTACCTATCATTTTGAAAACTGTTTTAAATTAACGCTTCCGCAAATCATGAATGTTAAACTGTTTTGTTAATTTATACTTTACTTCCGCAACTCTGATTTTACAAACTGTTTTATCCAAGTTATTGGATGTACGTATGAAACCGGACATATAGGTCTCGCAGGTTGCGTGACCGGAGACTGCGATCCTGACAATCTGTTGTTGCTCGCGCCCCGTTCAAGACGGGATTTCTCGGGGTGCGACATCATTGATGACCTCTCGTGGTTTACCTGGGTATTCTTCTTATCAAACAGGGGAGAAACATCAGAACTGATAAAACAGTTTGTCACGTTAATTGAGATCCAGTTGAACTCAAAAGTAAAAGGAACTCAATGTGACAATGGTACTGAAAATGCTATTTAAATCAGTTCTGTGCTGAAAAGGGAATTGCTAGACAATATAGTGCTACCCGCACTCCTCAGCAAAATGGTGTCGCTGAAAGAAGAAATCGTACTCTTATTGAAGCAGCTCGCACCTTGCTGTGTGATTCTAAGCTACCAACATTCTTCTAGGCTGAGGCAGTTAACACCGCTTGTTATTTACAAAATCTCACTTTGATTAACAAGCAACATATGAAGACTCCATATGAAATCATTTATGGACATAAACCCACAGTTGGTCATTTTCATTTGTTTGGGTGTCCATGCACTTTATTGCATCAGGAAGCTATTCCAAAATTTGATGCCCGGGGGACTGAATGCTATTTGGTTGGATACTCTGGAAAAACAGCTTACAGAGTGTACAGCAAATTGACTAAACAGGTGGTAGAATCATATAATGTTCACTGGCTTGAAGAAAATCCCACCGACGCTAACTCCGGTCCGACATGGATTTGTGATTATGCTACACTCTTCAAGTCCTTTCAAACACAGTTTGAAGAATCATATGTCCATAAAAACCTTTCAGAGAATTACTTAGAGGAAGAGCTTCTACAGTCCAATAAGCATCGAGAAGTCAGCAATGATCCACCAGGCATGTATCCAACACCACAACCACCTCCAGCTCTAATTCCAAATTCAATTGCCAATATTAAAGAAACATCATCATTGTCTTCTAAGGAAACCTCTCTAGATAATATCTCACTTGACTTTCTCAAATCTGTGCCTAAAGAGTTTATGGTAGATCCTGCCACTCTTGCTATAGCAACAAACTTACCTAGATCTTCAAATGTTTCAGACACTCCAATTCCTTTTTCCACTCACAAAGATCATCCACTTGACAAGTTTATTGGACCACTCACCTCAGGAGTTGTGACTCGTCGGGCAGCAGAAAATCAAAATGAGTGTATGTTCACATGTTTTGTATCTCAAATTGAACCCAAAAACATCTCGATGGCATTGCAAGATTCTAGCTGGATTGATTCAATGCAAGAAGAGCTCAATCAATTTGCCAAGCTAAAAGTGTGGAAGCTAGTTGATCTACCTGAAGGGAAGAAAGCACTTGGCACTTGTTGGGTATTCAAGAATAAAAAGGATGACTCTGGTGTGATAGTTCATAACAAGGCAAGATTGGTGGTTCAAGGATACAGACAAGAGGAGGGATTATGATGAAATTTATGCTCCAGTGGCTCCCCTTGAAGCAATACGAATCTTTCTGGCTTATGCTTCATACATGAACTTCACAGTGTACCAAATGGATGTGAAGACTGCTTTTCTATATGGGGTTGTTAACGAAGACATCTATGTGTCTCAGCCACCAGGGTTCACTGATTCGAATCATCCTCAACAAGTGTTTAAACTTGATAAAGCATTGTATGGCTTACATCAAGCTCCTCGCGCCTGGTATGCCACATTAACAGACATCTGCTATCTCATGGATACGTTCATGGAGCCATTGATCAAACGTTGTTCAGGAAACAAGTGAATGATGATCAAATCTTGGTGCAAATTTATGTCGATGACATTATTTTTCGGGTCCACTAATATTCAGCTGTGCAAAGAGTTCGAACAAATTATGCGCAAAAAGTTTGAAATGAGCTCTCTAGGAGAAATGATCTTCTTTCTCGGTCTACAAGTCCGTCAAGACTCTTCCGGCATTCTGATTCATCAAGGAAAATATGTTGGTAACATATTGGCAAAATTCAAGTTTGACGATTGTAAAGCTGCAAACACTCCGATTGCAACCCGCCCAGTGATGAATATTGATGAAGATGGTCAGTCGGTTGATCACACTATGTATCGTTCAATGATTGGCTCCTTGATGTACTTAACTGCAAGCAGGCCAGACATTATGTTTGCCGTGTGTCAAGGTGCTCGTTATCAGGCTAATCCTAAACTCTCTCATTTACATACTGTCAAAAGAATCTTTCGGTATCTCAAGGGAAAGCCTAGGCTTGGTCTTTGGTATCCCAAAAATTCTGAGTTTCATCTATATGATTTCTCTGACAGTGACTATGGAGGTTGTGATATTGACAAGAAATCCATGTCTAGTGGTTGTCAATTCTTGGGGGACAGACTCATTTCTTGGCAATGTAAGAAACAACATACCGTTTCAACCTCAACTACTAAAGAAGAGTATGTGGCTGCTTCTGCGTGTTGTTCCTAGGTCATCTGGATCCAAAATCAATTGCTGGATTACGGTTTGGAATTTCTTAACTCCTCTATTTTTTGGGATGATGATGCTACAATACAAATTTGCAAAAACCCAGTCCAGCACTATAAGACCAAACACATAGACATCAAGGTTCATTTCATTCGTGACTGTTTGGATAGAAATCTAATCCATTTAGAGCAAGTTGACACATCAGTTAAGACTGCTGATCTTTTTTACTAAAGCTGTTGACCGATACCGGTTCAATGTGTTAACTGAACTGCTGAAAATGCTTCGTTTTTCTGATTAACTTCTTCTTTGCATAAGTAAATTTGTACATAAACTTTACTTTTACCTTTTATTTGAATTTTTTATTTATTTTTATTTTTTATGCACAAATTTAGGGGAAGATTAGTAGCCAGGTAAAGTGTCTCTAGGTTTCTAGGTGTTGGTGTCTTGAAAGTTGGGAGGTGATATGAATTCGTGAAATAGGACAAACCAATCTCTCAATCAATGAAAATCAAAGCCTTAGATGAATAAAATGCTCACATGATATGTCAATAGGCTTAACAATTCTCAAAGGGGTTCTAGCTGTGTGGTCAAACTAAATAATGCACAAGAATTTGATTGATCAGTTTCATATAAGGTTTGCACAAAACTGAGTTCCATCAAATATGGATTGAGAGTTGAATTCTACACCTCTTGATTTTTATCCATAAGACTATGCATGGGTTTTTCAAGAATGAAATGAAAACCTAGTGCATCTGCCAAATTCCAAATGTCCACAATACACATATGCATGAATATTCCAATGTTATTTAGTTTCATGGGATTTTAGCGCATCCACAAATTCCACATAACATATGCATGAGAATCCTTCGTTATACGATGTATAGACCTGGACATCTCAGCGCATTAAAAGCAAATCAATGTGAAAAACTGAATCCTAAATAAATCCTGAGTATGGATAGGTTTTACCTTGAAATTGAAAGATCTTTTTCTTGTTAAATAAAATCAAAACATGTTAAAAGATCATATGCTAAGATGCCATGATGAGAATAGTTGAGTTTAACGAGACAACGAATATTGATAATCAGTGAATTTCTGAATCATAGGTAAAATTATTCTTTGAATGAGGAATTGGGTTGTCTCATAGCGATCTGATCCCAAACTGAACTATCAGTAACTAATTGTTATTGACCTAGTTTGATCAAATTGTTATTATTTAGTGATTAAGTTAATTTGTTTATCTTTGTTTTTTGAAACTTGTTAATAATTTTTATTTTTTATTTCTTATTTTTATTTTTTATTTTTTTTATTTATTTTTATTTTTTTATTTTTATTATTATTAGTTTATTTCATTTTTCCTTTGTGTCTTTGCCTATTCAAGAACAAATTAATCAAATGTTCGAAGCAATTTCATCCATTTTAATTAACACCTTTTTAAAATGGGTTTTCGGTCGAGGGTTTTTTTTTGGTATTGGTTTTCGGTAAAATAAGAAAATGAATTCTTGATCGAATCAAATTGAATATAAAAGGGTTTTCGGTGGTTCATTTTCACAATACCTTTAGCCAAAAAGAAAAAGAAAACAAGATAATCAAAACGAAGTCGGGAGAGTTTTCTTTTCTAGTAAAGATTCTTGGTGGAACTTAGTGAATAACGAAGGACTGAGGTATGATTTTAGTATCTATTTCAATTTCTTTTGATCTGAAAGGGTGAATGCGGGTAGAATCGAACAATACTCAGGACTGCAATTAAGAAACATTCACTAAGGGTCAAATCAAATGATGGGATAGAAAAGATTAAGGGGAAGTTAAGCTTTGCATTAAGCTTGATGGAAGGATTAATGGTAGATTAGGGTTTCTCGGTGGGTTTTTCGAAGAAGAAAAGGGAACCACCGAGAACGTCATCGAAAAGGAATATGTGTCACCGAGAACACAATAGAGAAGGTGTCACACCCCCACCTCTCGTCACACTCGTGTCTGGTCTGACGTCACCAAACCGGTAGCGGAAGCATAGTGGTGATGTCTCCGAGGTGAGGGGTGACTTACTTGAACCGATATCATAAGCACACAGATTAACTTAAAATAAATACAATACAGGGTTTCGTCATTACAATCGATCATCATAATTTACAACTAAGTTTATTACACAACTGACTTATTTAATTACTAGTGTTTGAAGTGCTGCCTCACCGAGTGTCACTGTCTTCCTGCAAAAAGATTTAAATTTGAAACGTCAGCACAAAGCCGGTGAGATCGACAGTTCATTTTAAAACAATATGATATGATAAGCACGTTCTCAAAAGTTCAGTTCCGGATAACCATGGGACCTGTATCTAGTTCCTTTCGGACGTCTAGTCTGTCTCAAGATATTACCCTTCGGTACATATCTTAATGCCTCATTATCTTAATGTCTATCATACCATTAAGAAATTCAAGAAACAGATAACAAAACATTCACACAAGGGGAGATGCAACCCTCCCAGCGAATGGGGTGTCAACCAATAGTACTATCATGTTTTCTGCTCGGCCACACATGAGTTCACTAGATACAGTTCAAAAATGAGGACTTTCAGTTCCATGATAGAGTACTGTCTACAGGCAAAATCCCATGAAATCCCACAAAATCACATGAAATCACACAGATATCATTGATGCATATCATATGTTCAGACAACAGTTTGCAGAGTTTCCTCGATGTTTATAAAAAATTAAAAATAAAAGGGGTTGTACGAAACTCACCTGATAGTATAAAAGGTAGCAGAGTATCACCAAACTGATAGAATAGATGATTCTGCATTTAGTTATCTTTAATAAGTTATTTATGTTCTAGTTTACTGATTAGATCCTTCTAAACGATCAATGTCAAAGACATTGCTTATTAAATCATCAACTCGATATTAATTATATAATTAATTAATTTAAGGTTATATCATACAATGTATGATAATGTAGGAACCTACATTGCATTAGATTCCTAATTCAAAGTTGATGACATGTTTGATTAATCAGAATAATCTCTGATTGACCAAATAGTTAATGTTGTTGATTATAATGCTAAAACAGTTTCTAGATGATTTAATGGCTTAGGAGTGATTAATCCTTATTATTGATTACCCAAATATCATGAAATATCACAATGTAGCATCAGAATAGGTGAAATAACCAGATTTAACATACTAATCTGACTGTTATCACAAACATCAGATAATCATTCCAATGAGTATGTTAATGATTGTGATTAGTTTGAAAACTTAGATTTAACCTTTGCATTTCAAAGATTAATCAAACTAATCACCTACATTGTCATAATCAAATGGTTTAAACCATTATAATCATAGTTATGATTTCATGAAAATCTGGCATTACAACGGATCAAAACAAGGATTTAACCGTTAGAACTTCGTGTTCTTCGTTTATAATCAATCCTAGCCATCATCTAGGCAATAATCAACAATCCTAACTATCTCATTACGTTCAAAATCAAGATCTAATCAATCAAATCAAACTAGAAGGTTAAAACGAACCGTTACCTGTTCTGACGAATTTCTGCGGTTAAACAGCGATCAGGACTCGTATATATGATTCCTGGGATGATCGGATGTTTAAGGGGCTTTGATTTGAAGATTAGAGGTGTTAGGAAGCAAATTTTTCGCCTGGAGGTCGTCTATGGTCGAAGAGATGCGATTTTTGATGGTTTCCACGCATTCTGATCGTTTAAACCAGTTTTGGCCGACATAGGACCTGGGGCGCATCGCCTCAACTGGAGGGTGGGGTGGGGTGTACCGCCCCACGTCATCAGGATCACCATTTTGGTTTTAAACTTCGTTTCGCGATTCCGGGAGCATACGAACTC
>SZYD01000297.1:0-38358 GCA_009363875.1 Mikania micrantha
GCCCAATCCAGAGACAAAGACTGACAAAATCTATCCATGACAATGAAGACCCAGTTTTGCTTATTTTCGTGTACTTACATTTTCGTGTACTTTAGATTTCGAGTACTCGAACCATTTCGTGTACATAAGTTTAAGTACTCCTATGAGTAGTATAAATAGACGTATTTTTTAACGCCTTAGTTGGATTCTCGAGGCATTGCTGCTCCCTAGACGTATTGAGGCATTGTTCTTGTAAAGTTCTCGTTTTACAAAGCTTGCATTTTCCACTTCTTCTGTTGATTCTAACTTGATTCCGCACTCGTTGGAGTCATCTGGTGTCGATTGGAGTGATAAAGCTCAAGTCTTGATCGAGATCTGGACCTACACACGTAGTTGAAAGTCCAAATTTGCTAGAAATGAACGCTCACAAAAACCAATAGTTTAAAATTCAAAGTTTCTAAGTTCAACAAATTTTCTAGGTATTGTTTTGAGAATTCTAAGTTCAAAATCTAGGTCTAATAGTGTGGCGGAATCATAGTTAGGTTAGGTTATTAAGTTTACAAAAGAGACACAAATTGTAATTTTAGGTGTCCAAAATTATAAATAATTATTATAAGTTAAAAAATAATGATCTAAAATTCATAATTTATCAATTTAGGTAATATTTAAAATTAAAGTGTTATACTAGCTACATATAATAAGTATGAAAATTTTCAAAATTAAATTACAAAATAAAATCTTATGTTTATATGTTTTAATATAAAATTTTAAGTTAATTTTATTGATATTTATTTTAAATAAAACAAATTAAGATAAATTAAAATATTTTTGTTCTATATAATTTTAAAAATTAAAGATATTCTTCTCACATTTTATATAGTTAATCATATATATTCATCATATTTATAATTCAAGTTACACAACATTTTTTTTAAAATATAATTTTTTTATCAAAAAAATATTTCTAAGTTATTTTTATACCAAATAACTTAAAAAAAATTCCGTAATATTTATATGTTCTCATATATATAATAATTATTTATGCTTATTTATAAGGTTTTTAAATCAAGTTAAATAGTGTTTCTAGATAATTAATCCATATAAAAATATTTCAGGTTTAAAAATTCTAGCAATATTATGAAATTTTTACAAAACTTTTATGTATGTTTTAATATTTTTAATAAATTATTTATGCATATTTATAAGTTTCATAAATCAAGTTAAATAGACTTAAGGCATAAATAATAATGACAAAAATATTATCAGGTTTGTTAAACTTCAAGACTTTATATATACAATTTTTCAACATTATGATGATATTTTTGTTATGTTATTATAAAGTAGTTAACGTTGTTAATAACCATGAGATTTTAATTTTAATTTTAATCAAAATAAAATTATTATTTAAAATTTTCTGAGTTGATAAAATGTTTCTAGAGATTTTTAAAAATATTTTATAAAATTTTTCGAACTTTAAAAATAAAAGAAATGGATTAAAAGGAGGTAAAATAAAAAAAAAATTAAAGGTTAAAGGTTAAGGGTTTCGAACCCTTGACGTTGAGTTCAACCGGGGAAAGCTCTTAGTGTATGACTAACTCCAAGGTTCGTTGATATGATTCAAGCCAAAGAACTTTTAACATTAAACTCCTAGATTCCTCAAATTCGCATAAAGCCTTGTTACAAAATCGGTCAAACGAAAGTTTATTCTTAGAAATTGATAAGGCGCTACTGTTCCATGCTACATACCAATTCTAACCATGTAATTACTTATTTGATTTGGTTGAGTTTTGGTCAAGTTAGAGAGTAGCCTCAGTCTTTCTTCAGTGTGTTCCTGATTCCAGATAGATTTGAAAATAAATTGATAGTGGGTTTAGTTGCATATGGTTAAAATGGGTCGAAATCCTATGATTATTTGTTTTGATTTTATCGGAGTAGTCATGTTTTACTCCAAGTTTACTACTCGAGTTATTGATAATCAAAAGAGGGTTAAATTATGTTTATAAATAGTGTTAATCATCATGTTACATTAGAATGACAATTTGGTTCACATAGGTGTAAAAATTGATTCATGGGGTGCATTAAAAGTTGATTTCCGATCCTTGGCCACGTGAGTTTTGGTCCACATTTGGATTCCCATTGTAGAGCCCAATCCAAAGACAAAGACTAACAAAATCAATTCGTGACTGGATGAAGACCGAGTTTTGCAGATTTTGTGTACTTATGTTTTCATGTACTTTACATTTTCGTGTACTTTTCCTTTTCGGGTACATAGGTTCGAGTACTCCTAGATGTAGTATAAATAGATGCATTTTGTACTGCACTAGGGTTGGATTCCTGAGGCTAAGTTCTTTAGACGTATTGAGGCCAGTCTTGAAAAGTTCACGTTTTTAATCAAAGTATACATTTTCCATCTCTTCTACTGCTTCTGTCTTGCATTCCGCACTCATTAGAAGCATTTGGTGCTGATTAGAGTATTAAAGCTCACGTCTTGATCCAAATTAGGACCTACAAGTGGTATCATGTCACACCCCAACCTGTGGTGGAATACATTGGGCGTGACTGTGATTGTTCATAACTCATGGTGCTACTTTGTAAGTTTCAATAGTTAATAATCCAATTTCATTCATAACATAAAATCATTCAACGTCCACATTGTTCCAAACAAAACAATTCATAATTCAACATTACAACTCAAAACCAAAGTAAATAACATTGTTTATTTTATTAACTAGGTCCAAATAGCTTAAGTGTGTCTTCATCCAAGCAATTAACATGTTACACATGTAAAATAGAGTTATAATCAACTATTTGCATAGTTGGTGAGATTCTCATACAATTTGATATATATATATATATATAAAAGAAATAAGAAGCAACAATAGTCTAATAAGAATTGATCTAAATATTTATATGTTCCACAATGTTTGATATTATGATTTTGGTAATTTCACCTTCGCTAATATAATGACAAAAGTCATTGAAGAAAGGTTACTAGTAATACTCACAGTTTTTGGAAATTTCACCTTTAATATTAAACATTAACATAAGTCATGTTAATTAAAGGCTACTAGTACTAATGCATTGTATATGATAATGCAATAATAATAACACATAGATATACAAACAAACAGGTAACACATAACATTCAAATCTAATTCTAAGTTAAACTGTAAAATTGCATCATAGTATTTGTTTATAACTCTAGAATAACATGTTTGATATGACATGTGCAACATCCCAAATATTTACAAAAATGTAAAAAGGAAAGTATAAGAAAAACACACATGCTTTAGCTTTAGAATTATCCAACTAATGTTTGATTATGCTTAGGAAAGAACCACTCCTCAAATCAACCTAAGTTTATAGAAATATAAATCAGATCTATCTAGTTATATGTTTATGTCTGTTCATGAAATTCCCTTTTGTTTTGTGTTTAAAAATAATGATATGAAATTTTTTTGCAACTATTGTGATGAAATGGAATAAAAATATTCAACTCAAAAGAATAATATTTTTCATATTTTTTTATACTTGTTTATCTAAAAATAATAATTTTAAAAATGTTATCTTGTTAATATCTTAAATTCATGAGTTTAAAAATAAAAAGAATTTATAAATAGTTATATTTTTAAAATGATTTAAAGAATTAACATCTTAAAAATATATGTATGTTTATTAAAAAAATTTTGAAAACTTGTAGTTATAATATTTTAAAATTAATCTCAGAATATTAAAATAATTTTCTGACTTTTTAAATTAATTTTATAAATAATACTTATATTTTTAAAGTTGATTTAAACAATAAAAATAGAAGTTTGTAAAATAATAATAAACCCACCTCCACGCCACCTACATCCTTGAGAACAACCCTTGGTGTAACCCTAGCAAGATAACAGCCGACAAACACACCAAGTTCGGTGGGGATGAAGTTGCTGAAATAGGTTCGCACGTAGCATGGGCCGAACTCACGAACCTGTAAAAAGTGGGTTGAGGAACGAACCAACTAGGTGGCGAACCTAGGGGTCCCGAACCTTTCTGTGGCGAACCTAGGTGCAGCAGTCATCACCCATGAACCTAGGGCCGGCGAACCTCCCCATGCACGAACCTTAGTTGCACTCCACGGACCCGAGACAGCAACGAACCCATGGCCGAACCTTGTTGCTGGAACGAACCTATTATGGCTAAAGATCAACGTGGCCGAACCTTTAGCCAACTAGGCGAACCTATAGCCGAACATACTGACCGACGAACCTGCCAATCATTAGCTGAACCCTCGTGTTAAAGGAGAGTGGCTGCCGAACCTTTACATGAACCAAACCTAAGGGGCTGGGTGATCCAGTCATGGCCAACGAACCCACGCTTAACTACTCACGAACCGAACCTTATTAGAAAACCGAACCCTTGGGTGTAACATGGTGGGCGAACCTTCCCTATAGGTTCGCTGGTTTGAATCTCAACCGCATATCAATTGGGTTGGCCCACCATGGCCTCACTTGGCCCAATATCAATTGGCCCACAACCCTTTCTTATCCAAGATTCGCCAACTGGCCCACAATTTATAACCGGCCCAAAACTTTTGTACAATTCAGCCCACTTAATTTATTTGGTCTATGGTCCAACAATTCGGCCCATATCATTAACATTGTGAACGTACACTTAAAATCAATTAGAAGAACCATGCATGGGAATTTGATTAATAATGATGGTTTTACTACAAAAGGTGGCAACATGTTTGCTATATTTACACTTGACAACTAGAAACCATTTCATAGCATCTAATGAAGCTAAGGGGCTACATAAAACACATGTTAGATGTATTTTAAATACGCTAAAGTATTTACATAATAACAAAGATTTTATCAACGCATAATGGTAAGTCTTTGAGATTACAAGGGCGGGTCAAAGCTAAACACATAACATAAAGACTCATGGTATTAACGAATCATAATAATAGGATCGGGGCCGAATGAGGACTGAGACCGCAAGTGTTAGTCAACCTTAAGGTTAACACATATACGCACACAAATCCTTACAACATATGCTTGTAAATTACATACAACGTGAAATCAATACAAGATCGTGAAAACAACATCAAACACAATCAACAGCGAGTGCATTTCTTCGTTTAAGCTAAGTCAACCACTACAACAACAAGGTGAGTTCATAGGCCCCTTTTCTTTAATCTTAAATGATTTTAAACTCTCGGGCCTGAGAAAATGCTTAACCTTTATTTACTTAAAAGTTTTATGCTTAACATATTGCTTATACTGTGATTTAGATAATATTGTTTGACTTATTATCGCTCATCCTTGTATGCATGCTTGTTTGATCACGATATGATATGGACAACTAAGATGACTATGATAAGATAATTTCATAAATCATCTACATAATAGAATAACATAGTTGTAAGATTTTATCTTACAACGCTTAATTATTCTTATAAGAATAGATTATCACAAGTGAACATGATGACAACAACAACAACAAACATGAATGATATGTAGATCATATATCTTCATAATATCATTCAACACCAGAGTTAGCTAAGTGAAATAAGACAAGTTCTTATAACACTCAACTTATAACTCGGTGCATACTACAAGATAACATGTAACAAGTATCATCCACCACGTGAGTCGACTAAGTGTGGTAAGATTAGTTCTTACGACAACTTAGTGACAACAGGGTGACTATATGGAATAACAAAGAATGATAATCATGATGACATACCTTCATGATGATGACATCGTTCACCACTAATACTAACGATGTATAATAAGACTAGTTCTTATCACACATGGTTAAACATGAAAACACTTATCACTGAGAACAGATGACATATGAGACTATTACTTGTGATATCAAGAGTGACATCAGGAAAACCTAATTCCAAGATGTCATTCCCCATACATGCTAACATTATATTATAAGACTTGATCTTATAACACCATGCTGGAACTATAGTGAAACCTATGAAACTATACCAGTAATACCTATGAGACTAAAAGGTGACAGTCTTAGGGGTAGGTTACATCTGATTTGTGTGAGACCATGTAATTTGTGACTACGTGATTAGGAGGTGATATATATATGAATTTATGCAATATGAGTCTATATGTACCTATGTGATGAAACTATATGAGCCTATGTGATGAGACTATGTGATGAGACTATATGAGACTATATAAGACTATGTGATGAGACTATATGAGACTAGGGGATGAGACTATATGAGACTATATGAGACTATATGAGACTATTAGATGAGACTATATGAGACTATGTGATGAGACTATATGAGACTATTAAATGAGACTATATGAGACTATGTGATAAGACTATATGAGACTATTAGATGAGACTATATGAGACTATGTGATGAGACTATATGAGACTATGTGATGAGACTATATGAGACTACATGAGACTAGGTGATGAGACAATATGAGACTACACGATGAGACTAGGTGAAGTCATGTGAGGAATAGATGGGTATCCATAGTCGTATTGCAAGTAGTGTTGAATCCTGTTAAGCATGTGGTGGGATGGCGTCTGGTCGCGTCGTAGGCTCGACCCTTTCGTATGCCCTATATATAAGCATGCTTGATTGGGTGAAATACTATTTGTAAGCATAACTGTGGAGAGGACATAGTGGGAGACAAACGAGACAATTATCAATAAAACATGGGAGAAATATTATGCCTAGGAATAACAAATAGGGTAAACACATGTGGGATAGAGATGGATATCCATAGTTGTATTGCAAGTGGAGTTTAGTCCTGTTAAGCATGTGGTGGGATGGCGTCTGGGCGGGTCGTTGGCTCGACCCTTTCGTATGCCCTATATATAAGCATGCTTGATGGGATTGAAACTCAATTTGTAGATATAACTATGGAGAGGCCATGATGTGAGACAGATGAATCAAACATTAACAGGACTTGTGTATGATACTATGACTGCGAATGTTAATCAATCAACGTTTTCAAATACCAAACTTATGAACTCACCAACCTAGTGTTGACTTTGTTTAAATGCATGTTTTCTCATATGACGAACAGGTCTAGTCACCAGCATTCAGGACTTAAGCTAGTGGACTTTTAGAAGACCTAGCTTCATTTTGTGATGAACATATTTTGAAATGACAAAACAATGAATCAACTTTTGTACATCTTGTGTAGTTACAAGATAGAAAACTAAATGATTCTATTTGGATAGATTTACTTAGTTAAATTATGAACATAACATTGTAATTTAACTTTGTAATTCTATATCATATGTCATGTTAGCACTTCTCATCATACATCATGTGCCATGCAAACAATCTAATCATTTCGATTATCAAACGATATCACGCCCCGAGAACTTTCCGCCCGACGGGAAGTCGATCCAGCCCGCCGGCTCGGGGTGTGACACTTAGGTACATCATCTTCAAACACACGTAGTTGATGATAACCCGATTGAAGATCAATCTTTGAGAAACACTTAGCTCTTTGAAATTGATCAAAGTGATCATAAATTCTAGGAAGGGGATATCGATTTTTAATCGTGAGTTTATTGAGCTTATGATAATCGATACACATTCTAAACGAACCATCTTTCTTTTTCACAAACAACACAGGTGCACCCCATGGAGATGAACTAGGGCGAATGAATCCCTTGTCAGACAGTTCTTGTAATTGACTTGAGAGTTCTTGTAATTCAGACGGTGCTAGTCGATAAGGAGCTTTAGCGACATGAATCGCACCGGGAACAAGATCGATTCTAAACTCGACTTGTCGAATTGAAGGTAATCCAGTAATGTCTTTAGGAAAGACTTCAGGAAATTCACACACAACAGGTATATCTTCTATCTTCTTCTTTTCAGTTTTGGTTTCCACAATATGAGCTAGAAAGGCCACGTACTTTTTACGCAAGTACTTTTGAGCTTGAATGCACGACATGAGTTGAAGACCCTTTGAAGCCTTCTCTCTATAAACTTCAAGTTCTTGACCTTCCTTGAGTGGAATTCGAATGTATTTTTCAAAACACACAATTTCAGCATGGTTCTTTCACAACCAGTCCATGCCTACTATGATATCAAAGATTCCTAATTGCATAGTAATGAGGTCGATAGAGAAGTCATGATTGTTAAGGTTCAAATTACAATTTGGAATATACGAGTCAAGACTAATTGACTTACCATTGGCTACTTCAAAACTAAATGATTTATCTATTTTAACTCTAGGTGTAGCAAGTAATGGTTCAAACTCTAGAGATACAAAACTCTTATCGGCCCCCGTGTCAAATAACATAGAAGCATAAAGTCCATTCATTAGAAACGTACCGTTCACCACGTCGTCATTGTTTTGAGCCTGATTTGCATTGACATTGAAAAATCGACCCCTCGCACCTTGGTTGGCTTGATTTGTTGCAATCAATGCATTATTGTTGTCACGTAGGGGACAAGTGTTGATTAAGTGATTTGGATTCCCACAACGAAAACAAGCTTTGACCACTGGTTGTTTCGGTGCAGTATTGAAAGGTACATTTGGACTTGGAGCTTGAACCTTTGGCACACGACAGTTCATTGCAAAATTACACATACGATTGCAGTTGCTGCACAATCTACAAGGGCTCACAGCAGGATGATGAAAATTGCCAGTTTTGCACAATGGATTGGTCCCAGTGTAAGTCTTTTTGATGGGTTAAGTGATCATGCCAGGGGCAACTTGTAGAAGTGGAACAGCATGGGTCACAGCAATGTTCACATGACCTGCCTTCCTTTTATTATTTTTCTTCAAATTAGAGGATGACCCAGCTTTGGACTCCTCTTTTGGTGGTTTAGTTGCACCCTTAGCTGGATCCTTGTCTTTCTTTGAACCCTTTCTAGTTCAGGTTTCCTCTTTCACATGGTTATCAGTAAGAGTAGCAGCCAAGTGAATTGCATCAGCCAAAGTGTTAGGTTTACTTCCCAAAACCGAGTCTTGAATTTGCAAAGGAAGTCCACTAATGTATTTTTCAATAGCCTTTTCCAAAGGAGTCACCATGTTAGGACATAGTAAACTTAGTTCATGGAAACGATTATTATAAGCTAAGTTTTCACCACTGTCTTGCTTGAGTTCCCAAAACTCATACTCAAGCTTTTTAACTTCATTTTGTGGGCAAAACTCACGTGTCATTCTTTCTTTGAGTTGATCCCAAGTGAGAGTAGCAACAGTTTCTTCTCCCAATGACCTTTTTCCATTATTCCACCATGTAAGAGCTCTCTTTTGGAGAGTTCCTGCAGCATAACGGACTGTCAGATTGTCTAGGCACTCACTGTTAATAAAGATACTTTCCATACCTTCATACCATTGAAGCAACCCAGTCTCCCCATCAGACCCATTATACGTGGGTGGATTACATGAATTGAAATGTTTGAAAGAGCACCTAGGTCGGTTAACTCCTTAATTATTCCCATTCTTAGCATTGTTGGGATTAGCATTGAGTTTTTGTTGCAATTGGGCTACCATATTTGGTATTGCAGCAGCCATTTGTCGAGCGGTTTCAGTAGCCATTCTTCGTTCAGCTGCACGACGTCTATTAGCCATTCTAAAAGAGATAGAAATTTGAATTAAAATTTGAATAATAATGGACTTTGAGATCATAGAATGCATTTGAATATGTGACATATTAGAACCTTAGATATAGTAATAAACTATTATTACTAACCATAGGTAGTATGTCATGAATTCATTGAAATATGATAACACATTACAAATCATTTGGACTTGTTTAAATTTAAGGAATGGTATTCAAATTTAGAACACCTTTGACAAATTAGAATATATATTTTGTATAGTGTTTGGTATGACATGATTTGGCCTATAAGTGATAATACTCTCATTAGAAGTCCCTAGGAAAGCTAGATTGGTCCCACAGTACCTCGGGATTTATGCGGTTAGCTTTCCTAGACAGGATTTCCAATTACCGGTATTACACCCTTCCAGTTAATACATGTCCACTTACAAACTAAATTCTAACGCGATTATAAAAATAAAACTTATAATACATATAACTTATATGTATTGGTCAAACTTATATAATTTAATTAGGAATTCTAGGCTAATGAGTTGAATTCCTATCATCTAACAAGTCGTCGCGCGTTTGTGAGAATAAGATGAGAAGTTCCTAAGGCAAAGTCTAAAATAACTTAAACTAAGGCATCCTTAATATAAAGTTTACTTATGATAAGGTATGCTTAATCTAAGCTCAAGGGTAAGGTATATTATAAACTAAGGCATCCTCTATGGTAACAATATAACACTTAATATATCACCTAAGATATAACATTTAATAAACAAGTAGCACATAAGCACATAAGGATAAAATATGATATATGAGAAATCTCATATTTGGGATTAACTTAGTTATAGCCTAGGTCACCTTTTCAAATAACCTAAATACCTATAACCATGGCTCTTATACCAGTATGTCATACCCCAACCTATGGCGGAATACATTGGGGCGTGATTGTGATTGTTCATAACTCATGGTGCTACTTTGTAAGTTTCAATAGTTAATAATCCAATTTCATTCATAACATAAAATCATTCAACATCCTCATTGTTCCAAACAAAACAATTCATAATCCAACATTACAACTCAAAACCAAAGTAAATAACATTGTTTATTTTATGAACTAAGTCCAAATAGCTTAAGTGTGTCTTCATCCAAGAAACTAACCTATTACTCATGTAAAATAGAGTTTTGATCAACTTTTTGCATAGTTGGCGAGATTCTCATACAATTTGATATATATATATATATGTATATGTTCCACAATGTTTGATAATATGATTTTGGCAATTTCACCTTTGCTAATATAGTGACAAAATTCATTAAAGAAAGGTTACTAGTAATACTCATAGTTTTTGGCAATTTCACCTTTAATATTATAAATTAACATAAGTCATGTTAATTAAAGGCTACTAGTACTAATGTATTGTATATGATAATCCAATAATAATAACACATAGATATACAAACAAACAGGTAATAAATAACATTCAAATCTAATTCTAAGTTAAACTGTAGAATTGCATCATAGTATTTGTTTATGACTCTAGATAACATGTTTGATATGACATGTGCAACATCCCAAATATTTACAAAAATGTAAAAAGGAAAGTATAAGAAAAACTCACATGCTTTAGCTTTAGAATTATCCAAGTAATGTTTGATTATGCTTAGGAAAGAACCACTCCTCAAATCAACCTAAGTTTATAAAAATATAACTTAGATCTATCTAGTTATATGTTTATGTTTGTTCATGAAATTGCCTTTTGTTTTGTGTTTAGAAATAATGATATGAAATTGTTTTACAACTATTGTGATGAAATGGAATAAAAATATTCAACTCAAAAGAATAACATTTTTCATATTTGTTTATACTTGTTATTCTAAAAATAATAATGTTAAAAATGTTATCTTGTTAATTTCTTAAATTTATGAGTTTAAAAATAAAAAGAATTTACAAAGAGTTATATGTTTAAAATGATTTAAATAATTAACATCTTAAAAAGATATGTATGTTTATTAAAAAAATTTTGAAAACTTGTAGTTATAATATTATAAAATTAATCTCAGAATATTTTAATGTAAATATTTCTGGAATTTTTCCAGAATTGTTGGAAATATTTTAGTATTTTTTATATATTTAAAAACATTATTTTAGAATTTATGGAATTTTTTTAGAATTTTCATAGTCCATTTGGTTAAGAAAATAAAAATACAAGAAGAAAAAAAGAAAAGATCCAAAACCCGGTTGAGGCTTGGATTCGAACACCCGACCCATAATTCTCAACCCACGCGGCTTACCACTAGGTTAGATGGGTTTCGTTGTATGTTAAGTCAATTCAGTTGATTTTATAAACATTCTCAAATCAGTCCCAATCCTCAAGAACCCTAGACAATCTAATAGAACGATTTGTTGATTATTGTTTGTTATAATCATAGGGCTATTAATCCCCATGTAAAACCGAGTAGTTTTAACCTATAACTTACTTGATTTGATTCCAAATTGGTTGAGTTCGAGTAGAGTTTATCCCGTAATGCCCAAAACCTTCGATTGAAAGATTGGGAGTGATTCAAAAGTTCTTGTTGGTCTCAAATGTTTCAGAAACAGGAAGCAGAGATTGGAGTGCAATGAATTTGATTTTGATGTTCTTTTGAATCAAATTTGAGCTATGATTTATGTGTAGTCGTTCTGTTATAGTATAAGCATTAACCGAGTTTAAATGTTGCAATTAAATGGTTTGGTTATGGTCTGAATCGCGTATAGATTATGAATTGCATTAAAATTTATGTTTGGTTGGTGAATTGGTCCAAGAACTGATCGGTTATAGCTTCATCGTGGTTGGAAAAGAATGTAGCAAGAAAGAATTGAAAATTATAGTTTAGGTCCCTTGTGTTACTATGTTTTGATACTTTTTACCATAACTTTCTTTAACAAGTATTTCCCTATAATTTGCTTTGTTATTTTTTAAATGAAAACTTTTAAATAAATTTATAAAATTCTAGCAAGTACTAATTGTTTATAAATCTAATTGGTAATGTCATAATTAACCTTAACTTGTTTAAAAATAATAAAACTTTATGTTTTATAACCATATAAAGTTTTAGTTATATTACTATTACTTGTAAAAATTTATTCATATAATAAGTGTTATAACTCATTTATAAATAAACTATAGTTTTTAAGTATCTTAGTAACTTTTATCAAATATATTATTTAAGTTAAATAAAATTTATTTAGAAAAACTTATATATATATATATATATATATATATATATTAAAATATAAGATAAATTCGTATCTTGAATTAAATTCCAATTTCTATATGTATGTATGTATGCATGTATGTATGTATGTATGTGTTTTAAATTTTGAATTGATTTAACAAAACCATATGAACTTTCTTATATTATAAATATGACACAATTACATTTTAATAACAAAAACCCTAAAGATTACATATCAGAGCTTCGAGGCTCTTTTCTACACCAAGGTATTAGCTTTTTCATGCAAGATTGTTGCGTTCGTGTTCATTTTCACTATGTCTGGCTGCTGTATAAATTTGGAGCTCTAAAGCTTGAAGAATCTTCATCTGGAATTTTTCAAGTATTTTTCGAGTTCTTCATTTTGAGTACACAGCTTTGAGAACAGCATTTCAGGAACTTTTGTTCGGGAACTTGCATTTCGGGAACTTGGCTTCAGGAACCTGATTTTGAGTACATATTTCGAGATCTTAGCTTTGTGCACTTTTGTTCGCATACTCGGACTTTGTGAACTTCAGTTCGGGTACAGTTCTTCGATTACAGGTCTTCGTGTACGGGACTTCGAGTACTGGATCTTTGAGTACTGCTCTTCGAGTACTGCTCTTCGGTTACTTAGACTTCGAGTACTACTTGGCTTTCGTGTACTCTCTGGATTTCAAATACTTGAAGACTTTGTGAACATTGCAGACTTCGTATACCTCACTTAGTGAACTTCTGGAATTCATGAACTGACACTTAGAGATTTTTCTAGACATGGCTTCCATGAACTTGACAAACCTCTCAAACCTACTGAACCTGGACAATGAGATTGGGACGGGTACCAAGCCACCGAGGCTTGTTTTAGGAGATAACTTCTTGGACTGGAGGTTCAGATTTCAATCATTCATCAAGTATACTGATCCTAAGCTATGGAGGTCAATCGAGGAAGTGCCATACGTGCCCATGTATGAGAGCAAGCTGAATGGGTTAATTCCTAAGGATCCAGAGTTGTTCACCGAGAACGACATCCTGCTGAGAGAAAAATATGAAAAGGCTTATGCCTCCATTATTAAGGCATTGTCTACTGAAGTTGCTCACAGGTTTAAAGAGCACAAGTCTGCCAAACAGCTTTGGGATGCGTTAGTTGAACGCTTTGAAGGGAATGATGACATGAGGGAGAGTCAAAAGGACATGTTGAAAAAGCGTTTCAACATGTTCAATCACATCAAAGGAGAATCGCTGGAAGCTCAGCTCAACCATTTCACTCACGTTATGATTGAACTTACAAGTGCCTGGGTGGAGATGACAAACAGGGAAGTCAACAAGAAACTCTTGAACTCTTTACCGTACAACTAGAACTCAAACTGTACGACCATCAAAATGACTAATGATATGTACAAGACTGCCCTTAGTGAGATGATATCCATCATCAACTCGTATGACATGGATGATAAACAGAGGGCACTCAATCATGCCAGCTCCATGGGCATCACCCAAGCCTCTGGTTCTCAGACATACCAAGCTTCAGCATCTTAGCCAGTTCCCTATGAGACTGCGTTCCACTCCTCTGGGCAAGCTCATTCAGTGCCCAAGATCAGCCCTGAAAGTGAAGAGAACATGCTATTGTTCAAGGGGTTCATGAACAGCTATAATATTTTACAACTGTGACCAACCGGGTCACTTTACTCGTGAATGCAAGCTGCCCAAGACTATGAAAGAGGCAGGTAAGAAGCCAGAAGAGAAGGCAGGAGCAGGAGTTGGTACATCAAAGGCACTGGTTACACAAGAAACTGATTCTTATGACTGTAGTGACCAGGTGCTGGAGCTGGAGGTGACATTGAGCCATGCATTCATGGTTGAGGTTGATGAAAAATGTAATGAGGTAACAAAAAATATATGCTCTACTTCTTGCATTGAAAAAGTTTTTAAATATCGATCTCACAATGAGACCTTGATCAAGGAAGTAACCAAACTAAAATATTTTAACTCTGAGCTTCTTAAAAATGAAGATATTTTCAAAAAGAAACTTGATGCTGCAAGGCGTGATATTTCAAAAATTTAAAGAGCTTTTGAGTGACAAGGAGTCCAACTACCGGGACGCCAAGCGTTGGATAGCTGGGATTTCCTCAGAGTTAGAACAAGCTAAAACTGAGTTGTCTAAATGAAAAATCAGAGTTGACAAATATGACTACTCAAGTAATTTGGTGGCTAAATTGGTTAATTTTGAGAACAGGGGATGGGAGACAATAGGGCTTGGTTAAAAGGAGGTTTCAGAAGATCATGTTTTGAATGATTTGAATCATTATGATAATTCTAAGGTTTGTTCAGAGGGTTTGAGGGTTGCAGGTCAGAGTAAGGAGGAAGAAGACAGAAGTGTTAAGAGGAGCACTGATTGTTCTGTGTCATCTAACAAATCACAATTTTCAGTACCAAAAGTTGATTTTGTTGGAAGATTTGAAACAATAGATATTAAGCATAATGATATGATTAAGAATTTTAGAACTTAATTTGCTAAAATTGGTGATGATGTTAAAAAAAATGTGTTCTAAAATTAAATACTTCTCCTTCAAAACAAACTGCAAACAGGGCTTATCCCACAATCACTAGAGAGGCGGGTTCAAACAGGGCTTATCCCACAATCACTAGAAGGTTCAAGGTATGTTATTATGCATGTGGGAGACCAGGCCACATTGCAAGACACTGTCTGCACTAACCTACTGAATTCTTCTATGGGAAGAATCAGAAGGTCACACCTAAGGCTAAACCTGCAAGTAGACCAATGAGGACTGATCAATCCTCCAACCCTAGGGTGAAACCTCAGAAGATGAATCAGAATCATCCCACTGCCAAAAGGACCAAACCAACACAACAAAATCAATCTGGTTTTAATAAACAAAAATCAAAGGTTTTCAAATCTAAAAGTAAACCACAGTGGATGAGTAAGCCACAAGTGAAACCTCCCTTAAAACCAATTGATCATGGTAGTGAAATCAAGCCCGTTAGTGTGAGGGCCAAGTCAGACAACACAAGAGCAAGAATAAACGAAGCCCTAAAGTACTAAAAGTGCCTAAATCTATTATGATTTGGGTACCTATTTCTCATTAAATGTGTGTGTACCATGCAGGGACGACCAAAAAAGCTAAAGAATGTTTGATATGTGGATAGTGGTTGCTCCAGGCACATGACTGGGGATTTTTATCAGTTACACAAAGTCACACCATTTAATGGAGGTTATGTCTCGTTTGCTGGAGACAAAGGTGGGAAGATAAGTATAAAGGGTACTGTTACAAATGGAACTCTAAGTTTTGAAGAAGTGTACTATGTGGAAGAACTCAACCATAGCTTGTTGAGTGTCTCCCAGATTTGTGACAATAGTTTTTCAACACACTTCACCAACAAAGAGTGTCTAATCTTGAAGCCCGGATTTGTCATTCCATAGAAGTGGATCTTGATGAGGATTCCAAGAATCAACAATGCCTACATCATCAACATGAATTATGATTCATACACAGAAAACGCTAGCTTGTTTTCTAAGGCATTGGAGACTAACTGCTTTATATGGCATCGCTGACTGGGCCATGTCAACTTGAAGAATCTCAACAGATTAGCCAAGGGAGATCACATCATTGGACTTTCTTCAAAGGACCTCTCTTCCATTGAGAAGTGCATCGCATGTGCCAAGGGGAAGCAACACAAGAAACCCCACAAGCCCAAACTGTTCAATTCAATATCATTAGTTCTGCAACTTCTTCATATGGATATATTCAGACCGGTCAATGTCATGAGCATCGGGAAAGAGTCATACTATCTTGTGATTATAGACGATTATTCTATATTTACTTGGTTATTTCTTGCTAAGAAGGATGAGACACCAGAGATCCTGAAGAAGTTCATCACCTTGATTGAGAATCAGAAGAACGTGAAAGTGAAGGTGATCAGAACTGACAATGTCACCGAGTTTAGAAATCTGACTCTTATTGATTTCTGCGATGTGAAAGGAATTGCTCGAAAGTACAGTGCAGCTCGTACACCTCAGCAAAATGGAGTTGCTGAAAGAAGGAACAGAACGCTTATCGAGGCTGCACGGACCATGCTGTCTGAGTCAAAGCTGCCAATTTTCTTCTGGGCTGAAGCTGCTATCACAACTTTCTATGTTCAAAACCTTGCACTATTGAAAAAACGCCATCATAAGACTTCCTATGAGATATTCTTCAATCAGAAGCCGAAGGTCGGTCACTTCAAATCATTTGGATGTCCTAGCACTCTCCTCCACACTGAACCGAATCACAAGTTTGATGACAAAGCTGCTGAGTGTTACTTCATGGGCTATTCTGCTAAGAAAGATTCTTAGAGGGAGTACAATAAGAATACTCGGCAGATACTCGAATTATACTACATTGATTGGCAAGAGATGAACAAAACTGATGCCGGTTTAGGTCCAAACTGGCAATTTCAGTATTATTCTACATTTGAGCCCTTCAACACTTCATCTAAAAGTGTAGGGCCCTCTGAGCCTGAAGACAGTTTCTATAAGAGTGACGACATGGACTACCAAGTTGACTATATTCCATGTGACCCTAAACTTCTCACAGTTGACCTGCCTGGCATGTATGATCGAGCTCAACCAATCAATGAAGTCATCCCATCAGATCCGAAGACTTCTCAGTCTGCTCAACCAACTCCGGAGACAGATCAAACCTCTTCTTCTTCTCGCCAGACGTTTGTCAATCCACTATTCTTAGACCACATCCCTGAGGAACATTGTGTGGATATTGGAGCTGATGCTAGTGAAGATCAGCTAACTCACATCAGCAACCTACTTGACAATTCCGTTGTGAAGAAAGCACCCACTTCAAGCGTCAAAAAGAATCACCCTGTGGAAAACATTATTGGACCTCTTCCAGATGGAGTTCTTACAAGGAGCAGATCTATTCCAGCTCTGAACGACTTGCTTTATATTCTTTCTTTATTAAGCAAATCTATTGCAGATTTATTCCAGAAGGAGTTCTTACAAGGACCTCATCCACTTCAACTGCAACAAGAATCAGGTCCAATTAATTCTTGTTTATATTCTTGCTTTAATTCACATGTAGAACCCAAGAACACCAAGATGGATCTTAGAAAGCCCATCTAGGTTGAAGCGATGCAAGAAGAGTCGATGCAGTTTCAGAAGCTCAAGGTGTGGAATCTGGTTCCATTGCCCAAGAGAAATTGCCAATCGGAACCAGATGGGTCTTCAGAAACAAGAGATATGATTCGGGTGTAATCATCAGAAATAAATAAAGGTTGGTAGTCTAGAGCTTCTACCAACAGGAGGGTATTAACTATTAGGAGGTCTTCGTACCAGTTGCAAGACTTGAGGCAATTCGCATCTTTTTGGCCTATGCTTCATATATAAACTTCACAGTTTATATAATAGATGTGAAGACTGATTTCTTATATGGCAAGGTCAAGGAAGAAATTGATGTGTGTAAACCTCCCGGGTTCGAGGATTCGCATTTTCCTAACCACGTCTACAAGCAAGACAAAGCCTTGTACGGTCTTCATCAGACACCATGAGCATGGTATGATACTCTCACGGATCATCTTCTAGCTAATGGATATACCCGTGGAGCCATAGATGAGACACTGTTCTTGCGTAAAGAGAAGGATGACTTGATTCTTGTCCAGATCTATGTGGATGATATTATCTTCGGTTCCACGAGCTCGGTGTTTTGTAAGGAGTTTGAAGCCGTAATGTAAAAGAAGTTTGAGATGAGCGCAATGGGGGAAATGACCTTTTTCTTAGGTCTTTAGGCAAAGCAAGATCCAAAGGGTGTGCTGATTCATCAGGGCAAGTACGTCACCGACATTCTCACAAAGTTCAACATGTTGGAATCAAAGCCCGTTTCCAATCCTATGGCTGCACATCCTGTTTTAACCTCGGATTCAGATGGTGAAAATGTTGACCAGCATCTTTACAGATCTGTGATTAATTCACTGATGTACCTGACCGCCAGCAGACCAGACATCATGTTCTCTGTTTGTAAGTGTGCCAGATATCAGGCGAATCCGAAGGCTTCTTATATGATTGCTGTCAAGAGGATCTTTCGATACCTCGTCAAAAATCCTCGTCTCGGTTTGTGATATCCTAAGAACTCTGAGTTCAAATTATTTTCTTACTATGACAATGATTTTTGTGGTTGCAATTTAGACAGGAAGTCAACCACAGGTGGATGTCATTATCTAGGAGATCTCCTCGTCTCATGGCAGTGCAAGAAGCAGAAAACAGTATCCACTTCCACCGCAGAAGCTGAGTATGTCGTTGCCTCCAGTTGTTTCTCTTTGATCATCTGGATGCAAAAAGTCCTTCTCGATTATGGTTTGAATTTTCTTGACTCTCCTATATACTGTGATAACAAAGCAGTTCTACAAATCGTCAAAAATCCGGTACAACATTCCAAAACTAAACATATTGATATCCGGATTCACTTTATCCAGGATTGTTTCGAACATATGTTGATCTATCTTGAAAAGTTCCACACAGATGACAATCTGGCGGATCTTTTTACTAAACCGTTCGAAACAGCTCCCTTCCACCATCTGCTTGCCTCACTCAAACAAATATGTTTTGATTAAAACAATTTTTGTAAATACATTAAAATTTGTGTTTTGTTTTTATTTTAACTTTTAGATCACAAATTTAGGGGGAGAATATTTACAAAAAGAACAAAAAGATTTTTGGTTTTTGAGTGTGTTTATAAGTTTAAAATATTTACAAAAAGAACAAGAAGATTTTTGGTTTTAAGTCGATCTATAAGTTTAGGGGAAGTGGAATCTAAGAAAAATACAAAAATATTTTATCTTTTCAAAAAGTTTAAGAAAAACACAAAAAGATTTTTTTTTGGACAGTCAGGTGTAGTGGTTCAATGGGAAGTGAAATGAATTCTAAGACTCAGAAATTCACTACCTTAGTATAATTTCTAAAGAATAACAACTTTAAATAAGTATAAATCACTAAGAAATTAAAGCATGTTTTCCTATAAGAAGATTTGACATGATCATTCAAAAATATTAAAATATATAAATAAGTGAGAAGTATTGTCAAATCAGATAACTGGACAAATGCAATAACTATTTAACTTTTTGTAAAAAACTTTAAGTCAAAGAAAGATTGTGTTTTGATAAACTTAAAATTCGTTTTGAGAAAAGTCGGGCATTTTCTATGTTTTGTGAAAACAAAGAGCGGAAAGTACTTATTGAAGCATCCTCTGTTTTGCGTAAGCAAATATCTGGATGTGTGACGTTAAGACCAATGTGTGTGCAGATCAGATTAGTAAAAGATGCCAATGTGCACAAAGATGATAGAACCCCTTCTTGTTCTTGACTCTAATCTGATAGATCTGTTCTTTCTTTTCTCATCTTAAAACTCTGTCAACACTTTTAAGTTCGTTGAAACACAATCAAGTTTTGAAACAAAATATTTCGCAAAATTGATAGGTTGCATGTAGATCTGGATTAACTATCTGATTTCCATAAACTTCCCAAAAGGATTTTTAGAAAAACTGGTAGAAAATTTTTGATCATAAATCTTATCTTTGAATCATGGATAAACGAGCGGAAATCATTGGTGGGATATAATTATTTTTAAGGTTGGGTTTCTGTAAGAAATTATTTTAAGGTGGTCAAATTTCTGACAAAGATTTAATCCCAGAAAATTGACCCGACTCAACCTTTAACTCGTCCAAAGGTCTTGTGTTTATTTTATTTTATTTTATTTTATTTCAGTTCACGAATTTGGGTACTCGAAACTGAGTACAGGAAGTGCAATACATGAATTCATTTCGTGTACTGCCTTCACCTATATATAGCTCGAGTAGTTCATCATTTCGAATACCAGAATTTTCGTGAACTCATTTTATCTCTCTAGGAGATCTCATTATCTAGACACCTTTTAGAAAATCCATTCCAACCCCCTTGTAGATCTACTATAGGCGAACCTATGTATAGATTTTTATTAAATTTGGACCATTAAATAAAAAGTTATCGAAGAAAAACTGTTTTCAAGTACTTTCCTTCATAAACTAAATGTTGTTGGTCAAATCACCTAGGAGTACTCGAAATTGGGAACTGATCTTTACATATGTTGGTCACCTACCAATTCCGAGCATTCCGACTACAAAATGGAATTCTATGGAGCAAAATTGAAGGAGTTATGAAAAATTTTCAGTTCACGAAATTTGATTTTCGAGTACATGAGTGCGTGAAGTGATTTTCGTGAACTGGTTTTCGTGAACCTCAGTTCGTGAACTATGTTTCGAGAACCTGATGTAGTGAATTTTGGTTTCTTCGTGTACTCCCTCAATTTCTAGAACACCTTGGATTTCGAGAACTTGAATTTCTAGAACTCCTTAGATTTCGAATACTTGGTTGTTTCGAGAACTCCATTGTGACTTTGATATTTAATTTCTGACTTTGACCTTTGACCGTTGACTTTGACTTCTAATTTGACCTTTGACTTTGACTTTTAATTTTTAATTTAATTTTATATTTGACTAACTTAAATTGTTACTTTTTCAGATGGCTGAGCTACGCTTTGTTCCTGACCACAATATGACCGCTTTTCTCGGTGATCCTCCTGAGAAACACTCGATGTTCAAGAGCATGGTTGAAGGCCTAATTCACTCACCGGTCAACCTTGCTATCATGGAGTGTCCACAGATTATTTCTACCTTCATCCACGATTTCTGGAACTCCATCACCGAAAGCACTGACGCTAATGGAAACATCTGTCTGATCGGCAAAGTTCAGGGACATCCAGTAGTCATCGTGGAGTAGATAATGAGAATGTCTGTAGTTTGGGGATAAGGATTCTGATCCTGTGGAGTTGGATCAAGAACTTATTCAGAGCACTATCTTCAGGATGGGATATGAGGGTCTTTACCCTCCAATAGAGAAGAAGCTCCTAAACCCTTACTGGAGATATCTTGCTCATATTGTGACTCATTGTCTTTCTGGACGCAAAAGAGGATACGATGTTCTTAACTAGACATTGAGTTCATGTATGGTAACCATCATTCTAGGCTTAGACTTCAACTATTCTAGGATGATCTTTCGATATATCTATGACTATATTAAGGGGAAGCGGAAGGAAAGCTTCTTGGCGTTCCTGAGGTTCATTCAGATTAACATCAACCGACGACACCAGAATCTTATTCCCACCGTCGGAACTCTGCCTTTGAAGAGAATGAAAGAAGACATCTTCTCATACATGACCACGAAAAAGAAAGGAAAGAAGTTGTTCATTGGTGCACGACCGTTAGAGAAATTCGGCCGATTGTTTGCCGGTTTAGATGGAGATGTTGGAGATCAAGGCAATCCTGTTGCCTTTGTTACAGAGGAGCATGATCATGCCCCTGTCGGTACTACTGCTGAATCCACAAAAGCTGCTCAGGCTACTTCTTCAGAGTCATCATCAGGTGAAGAAGAGGTTGTAGCGGAGCCTGGTCCCGTGACTCCACCTCGCTCACGAGCAGAAATGGAGGAAATGAGGGATGCTAATTACATTCCTTCACCTGAGTTTACTCCAAAGAAGAAAAGCATGGAGATGATGTTAAAAAGACCCAGGGATCCCAGGCTTAAGAGGAGAAAGATTACAAGCACATCCACCACCACCTCTCAAACCCAACCACTTCCACCGCACACCTCTTCCACACCAGCCACCCAATCCATTCCCACCAAACCAGCCTCCAAACCGCCCACCAAAACCTCCACATCCACCACAACCACCATTCCATCACATACATCCACCACCACTCAAGCCACCCAAGCCTCTAAACCACCATCACCTCCACCCGCACACACCTCACCACCTGATTCTCCAAATCCCATTCATTTTTCTCAACCTCCACCATCACCACCTAAAACCAGAACTGATAAAGGCAAGGCATAAATTGATGAGTCTTCTCCTTATATGCCCGAAACCATGCCTGTAAATCTGGAGTTCCTTCAAGAGCGAGTGTTTTCTCTTGAACAAGATTCAGCTGCTATGGATCGCATCATAGAGAATCTGAGGGAAGGGATGCTCAGATTCTGTGATCACATCAACAAACATCACAAGGATCTCAAGTTGTTAAAGAAAGAAAATGCAGAGCTACATAAGGAAATTGAAGCTCTTAAAGGAGCTAAGCCAGCAGAAAATGAAAAGAAAGCTGATGATGATGATGATAATGATGATGACAAGGAAGAAAAGAAAGAGAATGATGATGATGACAATGATGATGACAAAAAGAATGATGATGATGAGAATAAGGATGATGATGATGATAATGATGATGATGATGATGGTGATGAGGGTCAGGGTAAAGACGGCCCAAGTAAGAAAGATGATGAACCCGCCGATGATCAGGGCAGAGACGATTCTGAGAATCCTTCTTCTTCAGGCAAACCCCTAGATGATTATGATGATATATTTGGGGACCTTCCTGAGAAACTTCTCTTTGAAGGTTTTGGAGAAGAATTGAAGGGTGTGGGCCTCGAAGATATGTTTACAGACATTACCATGGATATTGTATTCGATGATGTCTGTGAGCAAGAACGTGGAGAGTTGTTCGGATCTTCCTCGGGAGCATCCAAGGAAGAAGAACCTGAAAGTATTATACTCGAAAACATCTCCGCTGATCCCTATATAGACTATTTGTATGCTCACAAATACGTTGACGCACTAGGACAGGAGGTCACATCACTCGGAAAGGTGATTGAAAGCTGGTTCGACAAGAAAAATGACTGGACTCCTACTCCTGTGGAAGTGCAAAAGTCTTGGCTTCCTCCAGGAACTGTTGCGGAGGAACACGAAGTTACATATACTGTTGGCTCCATAGACTTATTTGCAGTTCGCAACGAAAGATAAGAAGTTGTAAGATAGATATTTGATATGGAGAAGCAGTTGTACGTTGTCAAGAGGCTAAACGAGAAACTGGAGTATTATAAATGACCTCAGGATTTTATCTCTATATCCAAGATTGATATCCGAAGCATCAACAGAGCTGTGCTCTACAATCTTTCTAAAGACAGTCAAGCAGATCTCTTTGCCAAATTCATAAAGAATCAGTGCGAGAAGGAATTTCCTACGATGAAGACTGCTAAAGGAAAGAGATATGTTTCTTCATGTATACTTGTTCCATTCATAAAGGAACCGTGGATCTACTACAAGTATCCTCCTCCAAGAACCGAAAAAGCAGTCCCAGTTTCATTAAGGGTTCCAGGCTGATGAAATTTGATTTCTGGTACTTTGACGAGAAGACATTTGCAGCGGTTATCATGAAAGAAAAAGTTGATTTGGATATAGTTCTGGACCCGATGGACTTGCTAAAATTCGGAAAAGATGACATGCAGGTGCTACACGTTAACCCCATTCGCACCTATGGAGGTTATGATGAAGAAGCAAAGCCATTTACACGAGTTGTTGCACTACCGATAACGCATAAGCTTTATGTTGGTGCTGGTCCTCTTTCCGTTACGCTTGCCATTGATTGATTTCATCAATCTATGGGAGATTGTAGAGCCTAATCCAAAGACGAAGACTGACAAATTCAATTCGTGACTAGATGAAGACCAAGTTTTGCAGATTTCATGTACTTACGTTTTCGTGTACTTTACATTTTCTTGTACTTGTCTTTTTCGTGTACATAGGTTCGAGCACTCCTAGATGTAGTATAAATAGACGCATTTTGTACTGCACTAGGGTTGGATTCCTGAGGCTGATTTCTCTAGCCAGTCTTGTAAAGTTCACATTTTTAATCAAAGTATACATTTTTCCATCTCTTCTACTGCTTCTATCTTTGATTCCGCACTCGTTAGAAGCATTTGGTGCTGATTAGAGTATTAAAGCTCAAGTCGTGATCCAGATTAGAACCTACACCCATCAAGTTAGTAATTTCAGTATCTTGTTGCGTTTGAGTCGTTTCTCACCACGATCCATAATTTCCATCGGTTTCTCAATGATATGCATCGTTTCATCAATGTACACTTCATCAAGCAAAATTTGAAGATTTTCATCAGCAAGAAACTTCTTCGGATTCGTCACATAAAAAGTAAGACCTATGTTGTTGAATTATTTTGGTAGTTCAAGTTTGTAAGCCACTTTACTGATATATTAAATGATTTTAAAAGGACCCACATAACGAGGAGCTAATTTCCCTTTCTTTCAAAAACAAACCAAGCCTTTTCCAACGAGATACCATGAGAAAAAGATGAATACCAATTTGAAATTCTAATGGTTTTTAATGATTGTCTGCATAACTATGTTGTCGGCTCCTAGCTACATGAAGACTATCACAGAATTGAATGATCTTATCATATATTTTTAGAATTAATTCGGGGCCACTAATTTGAGGTTTACCAATCTTGCTCCAAAAAAATAGGTGATCGGCATTTAGGACCATACAAAGCTTCAAAAGAGGCAAGTTAATACTCGTTTGATAACTATTAATGTACGAGACTTCGATCAATGGTAAGTAAGTGTCCCAATTCCACCAAAATAAATGAAACATGACCTAAGCATATCCTCCAAAGTCTTGATGGTCCATTCAATTTGGCCATCCTTTTAAGGATGATAAGCAGTACTGAGATGTAATTTAGTACACAATGTTGATTGTAGAGATTGCCAAAATTAGACTTAAAAATCCTTTCACAGTCAGATATTACGCTTAATGGTACCCCATGAGGACTAACCACAAGATCAATGTTGCTCCGAGCTAACTTTTCTGTTCAGTAATCTTCATGAATAGGTATAAAATGAGTTGATTTAATTAAACAATCAACTTTTACCTAAAAACTGTCGTGCCCATTTGATGTACGATGAAGTTTAGTTATAAAGTCCATGGATATACCTTCCCATTTCCACAAGGGAATTTCTACTTGTTCAACTAATCCAAAATGATGTAGGTGTTCATCTATGACTTTCAAGCATGTAAACCACTTTGATAAATAAAGAGCAGAGTATTTTTTTCATACTAGGCCAGAATACTTGTTACGAATGTCCATGTACATATTTCTTACACCTGGATGAGCAAAATGCCAAGTCTTGTGAGCCTCTTTCATAACAAGAGTGCGAAGTTAAGACATCCATTGAGTTTAGTTACTAGTTGATGCTCGTCACCACATGCCATTTTTTCAAACATTTTACCCTCTGTGTTGAACTTCCGCTATACAAGTTTGAATGTCACTATGAATTTTGACACTATGGATCGTAACAGGTTCTTTACAACCTAATGTGTCCACTACCACATTCGCTCTTCTAGGATAGTCGCTAAGTAGTTCAAAACATCGACGTTGTCTCATATTAAGTTCTTTTTTATTAAATATGTGTCGAAGAATTTTATGGCAGTGAACACCGTACACTTAGTACCATAAAGATAGTACCACCAAATTTTTAAGGAAAAAATGAAAACACTCACTTCAAGATAGTCTGTCGTGTAATTCTTTTCATGGATTTTGACTTGTCGTGACACATAAGCTATAACCTTGCCTTGATGCACTAGAACACAACCAAGACCTTGATTAGAAATGTCACAATACACTACAAAGTCATCATTACAATCAGGCAGAGTTAAGATAGGAGCGTTACCCAAATTCTGTTTGAGACTTACAAATGCTTCTTCTTGTTGGGATCCCCAAAAACATTGTAAACAAAATTGGCTATGAAAATAAGATAATAGCCCTGCTAGACCAGTAAACAAACGAACTTCCATAGGAGTATTGGGTGCATTCCAATTTTTCACATCTTCAATCTTTGTAGGATCTAGATGAATGCCCTTTTTGTTTACTATGTTCCCCAAAAATTGAACATATTTAAACCAAAATTCACATATTGAGAATTTGGCATATAGTTGTTCTTTCTTTAAGAGTTCCATAATCAAACGTAACTACATCTTGCAGGACCTGTTACGGTTCCCTTAGGCAACCTCTGGATAATGTGAAATCCTATTCAGAGTTTGCCCAACCAGTCCCGATGACAACTGTGACCAACCGTGAGGTTGGAATCAACGTTGGGTGCAAATACGATCTAACACAGGCCGGAAAATCAAAGTTGGACGGGAAAACCTATAGGGGGTTCCACACAGAAACCTTAGCAAATAATTCTGATTTGACCTCTCTAAAGCATTCTGTTGGTCTGATATATATATAGTCTGAGAGCATTCGTTCCAATGACTTACCCAAATGTATTCATTCGACCGAATGCCTCTTGTGAATGGAACTGCTTCAGAAATGAGTCATGCTAATGACTCATTCACACAAGTTCATTCTTATGTGTTCCTTCTTATGAATGGTTCATATTTAAGGCCTATTCTTACGAATGGTTCAATATTTAAACACAAAACATACTTAAACAGTCCATAACAACCAAACAACATATAAAATATGTATTTCATTGATCATATAGACTTTTTACATCATAAAGGAGCTATTAAATGAACTAGGGACATTAATTGCATCTACATACTCCCCCTTGGACCTAGTTCTAGACATTCTTAGTCCTATTTTTCACAAACTTCTCCGTTTGAGCTTTCCAATCTGCACCGGCATGAATATGAAAAACAAAGCGAATATGAATGACTCTGGTGAACTGGAGAGCTTGTTCCATATCAGCAACACCGAAGAAGATGGGAAACACATACAGTGTGTTCACATCTTCTTTTAATAGGTTAGTAAACCACATCGGATCAAAAACTCTAACAGTTTCCAATTCTGTATCTATATATAGTACTATCACAACCTCAACAGTTCTGCCATCAAACTACAACCAACAAAACTTGGCGAAAAATTTTTGAATCATTTTCAGCAGAGGAATCTTCTTCATTAATTTTTGAGGAAGCCACTTTAGTAAGACTTTGTGCTTTCTAGATTGCTAGTCGATCTCTGGTAAGTAATAACGTTCTAGTTGATGCGTCTGAAAGTTCACCTACCGCTTCCAATACTCGTATTGTAACTGTGTTTGAAACCAAGAACAAAATACAGATGTTTCACTATAAAGCATCCTCAAACAAGCCAATTGATTAACTTAAAAGCTCGGTAACGTATTGGAATCGTGTGGATAAAGAAAGTTTTGAATCCCCCTTTCCCGTTTGAACGCATAGCATTTTAGGTCATCAAAATATGCCCAACTCAGAATTTCACCTCTAGATTGATATCCTTAGGTCCTATAGACTTTCTTTTATGGAGCTGGCACGAGGGGAATGCTCTGTTCTTTCAAGATCTTCCAATACGTCACCGTTCTTTTTTTTTCTCTACTGAACATATACTGCAAAAGTTTCCTACCCACCATATATTTCGTCAATTTTATGTTTGAGCTCATCTTACGAATTTTGATGAAAACGTTCAACAAAAGTAGGCAGCTCTACATCAGTTGAAGTATACTTAGGAGGCTCCTCCTCAACCAAGTCTTCAAAAATGACATCATCATTTGTCACCAAACATTTCTGGAGTGGGGAGATTAGAGGCAAGAATAGTTGTATCCCTGACAATAACCTCATCAGGATTTAACCTGAACAACTCAGCTCTGCTCCTTAGTCAAGCAATAAATGATCTCCCCTTCTTCTCAATCCTAACTGATCAAGTGTTGAATTCTACATTGAGCATCTAGAATCATCGACAATTTTTGTTCAAACAATGGCTCACAGGCTTAGCTTCTACTTCTTCAATGGATTCAGTAGTTTGGTTTGATAGGTAGAGGACTTTGAAACTTTTTCTTGTTTCTTCTCTTGACGCTCCTCATCCGTAGATGACTGCCTTGCAGAGCCATATGCACCAGCAGCAACATCTCTAGCCCCATCATTGTTGCCTCCACCATCCTTATCTTCATCAGATCTTTCATAATCAACTTTCTCCTCATCTTCATCCTTATCACTATCTCAATAAGAATCATCGGAGTCATTAGGATCTAATTTTCCTTCTAGCCGTGGAGGATTGTCCTTCATATCATCAATTTCATCTGCTAGATGTTTGTTTTCATCCTCCACACTCACTAATCAGTGAGCTTCACATTCCTTATCGGTGAGTTTCGCATTCCTCGATCTTAGATTAGACATCTGATCAGCTCATAGCAGCAACATCGTTTCTTATTTAGCAACTCTTTAAGTGAGTTCCGCTTTGGGTTGATCCTGAACTTGACATCTTCAAGTTACTCAATTGATTTGTAACCAACACATTTGGTGTAGAAAATTCAGAACGTGTGGTAGAAGGCCTAGTAGTAGCATCTATGAATATGGGAGCAGAAACATGAGGAGCTTGGGACGTAGATTCTTCAGGACGTGCTGGAATCGTCCCAAATCTGGATAGCAAAGAAATCAGAGCTGTTTGAGCTTTCTTGACAGATGTTGCTGCAACAGATGATGGTTATGTCCTTCTCTTCAAAACAAAACTAGGCTTCTTAGAAAACTTCCTATCCTGGCTAAACCCTGAACACTGGGAAGGATTCTTGGTAACTCATGCAGAAGTAACTAGAGTAAACTCATAAGGTGCTTGCTGTCACGCTTTATCGTGATATTCACCTTCATACGCATGAACACCATTTCTGAGAAATTGAATGGAATGTTCAGAACCAAAGCCATGAAGACAGAGTGCAATTTGTCCCACAACTAGTCAAAACCACCACGTTGTGAGCCTAAACAATGAAGAAGAACATGGAATAAGTACTTGAACGCGGGCAAAAGTTGGCCTTGTTGAGCACACCAACACTCAAGTCACCATCATATCGGCATCTCTGAAAATATCCAAGAACATCTAAAACTACTGGATGATTAGGAAAATCTTGAAATCAACAAATAATTCTGATGTTCTCAGCAAAAACTAGAACGGCACGACCATCAACCAGTCCTCGAATAACAGGAAGGACCACAGTACAGTCGATGTATGCTGTTGACCAAATCAAACGCTCATGAGATAAATATTGGGTGTAGACAGTGGAGATAGTAATAAAAATTCGATACTGTCTAAGGAACGCAAAGATGTCTGCAAAATCTGTAGCATTTTTGTAGTGGCATCGAGGTGGCACAGATGTTGTTCTTGGGGAAAGCTTTGAGACCCATCCTGTAATTAATAGATACACACAAACGTGTTAGTGTTGTTTAAGAGAAAATTAGGAAAGAAAATAAGTTGATGACTTAAGTGATTCATTTGTACGAATGACGCATAAGAATAGGCCCATTTGTGCGAAAGACTCTTCATATGAATGATATTTAAGTGTGAATGAGTCACTAGAATGAATGAGTTTTCAGAATGATTTTATTCATACAAGTTACTCTTATTCATGCGAATAAACAATACGAATATGTTCATTCCTACGAAAGAGTACCCAAGAAGGTTCATTCATGTAACAAAAAATGTGAAAATCCCAAATCACCAAAACTATCGATTTTGTCGACTAAACTGGTTACATTATGGTCGGATAGGACCGATAAATGGTTTTTTTGTCATTTGAATTACATTATGTTCTGTTTTTGATAGCTTTTAGTTCAAAGAATTCTAAAACCCAAAAACCTTTCAGTTGAGGCACTATTTAGGGTCCAAACTTATTCAAAAGGAACCCATATGTATATGTAGATATAAACAAAGGTTAGACAAAAAAAATGGGTCAAGAACACTGGCTAATTTGACAGAACGAGTTAAAAAAGTGTCACGGGACGAATGAGAACACATAGTGAACACGAATGGTGTGTTTGGGCGAATGAGTCTGTTGAAAAACAAAGACCTCGAGGGGTAGCTGTTTCACTAGGAACAAGGCTTTAGACACTTAGTCAAAGCTTTGGTTTTAGCTCCCTCTAAATTTTTGCACAATATTATTTTCGTTGTTTAGTTTTCTTGCTTAGAAAGAGAGAAGAGAACAGATAGAAAGCACAAGGAATTTTTGGGGGATGTAATTCCAATTTTTCAGAGAATTTAGGGACTTAAATACCCAAACATTCTGAGATACAAGACAATAAATAATAAGACAAATAGCTGACACTCTTACAGACACTGAATCAATAGACTAGTACAAGTACAAAGTCAACAACAACGGAAACAAGAGTCTTTAGGAGTCTTCAGGTCTTCCGAGGTTGAAGTAGTTGTGCTGAGTTTAGTGGTTGTTCTTTCGGAAGATGATCATCAGAAGCTGATTAATCAATCAGTTATTTCGGAATAGGATATTGTCTTCCGAGTCATTTGACTTCTTCTGATGCAATGGTTGTCTTCCAAAGATGTCAAGATCAGCTAGTGTCTTCTGAGGTAGATAAGTTCAGTGGCAGTTCTTTTTTGACGAATCTTCCGCTGTTGATCTTCCAATGCTGAAGCAGCTCTTCAGTCGGAAGAGTAGCATCCGCGGTTTATTCAATTGTCTGGCTTTAGTGGTTTTGCTCATCAATCCTTATTTTCCAACAATCTCCCTCAGGACTAATGAAGCCAAAACCATTTATTTTTGTTTTAAAGCCAGACCAATTTTATTCCTAAGAGTTCGAACATAGTTCAGAACTTCATACTCTGTATCAGCATTGTCCAGAGTCTTGTGCTGCAGTTCCTTCAGATCATCAGTTGGTAGGGTGAGAATCTCATCCCAATTATAGAAGAAAGTTCTTGAGCCATTATATCTTTCAATGGGCATACTCTTGGAGACAGAGTCATAGAACCATCTTTTTATTCTTGTTCTGGAGTTTTTGATCTGAGGAGGCTGGGATTTAGAAGGTAGACCCAAAGGAAGAGGAGCTCCAGCTGGCCAATGTATTATTTCTCTCCTTATCACTTTATCATTTGAATCAAGTACCTTCTTTACTACAGCATGCTGATGAGGCTCACAGTTCATCAGAAGATCAGGAAGGATTTCCTTATTAACATTAACCCAGGGTCTGAATTTGATAGTAGATGGAGATTCTACAGACCCAAAACCTAGGCTTCCCATAGGGGCATTTAGCAAATGATCAAGCATTGTGCTTGGGTTGGCATCCTTAAGCTGAGTCAATATAGAAAGAGAAGGAGAAGTGACTTCTTTCCAAAGCTCAGGGTGATCTTTGTTCTCTCTTTTGAACTTTGACCATTCATCAAACAGAACATCATCTCTCCATCTTGTTATTGTGTTCATTGGTCCCCATTGGTTTTGGATGAGGATGTGCTTTATTCTTTTCCTCTACAAAATGGTCTTTTTATTCTTGACTTCAGTCTTTATTCTTTTGGATAAGACTTCAGCTTCATTTCTGAGGCTAGTGATATCCCAGTTACTGAATTTTTCAACCTTATACTATCCTTTATCCAGCAAATACTTGATCAGCGGCTCCCTCTCAGCCTGATAGGCTTTACCTTGCTGTTGATCCAATTTGGCAATTGTTCCTGATAGGTCTTTACCAGTTCATCTCCTGAGAGACCAGTGGCTTCTAGACCAACTAGGATCATGTTTTCCTTCTCCGTTTTTTTAATCTTTATCTTCCGAATGTCTTCATCGGAAGGGAGAGTCCTAACAGGTGAGTAGGACTCCTTTATTGGAGAAGTTTGTGGTTTTTTAGCATCTTCTGACCTTATTGGTGAGGGAGTTGTGGTGGTGTTGGGAAGATCAGACTCATCGTCATTAGCCAATATAAGCCTCCTCTTTCTTGAGATAAGAGAGGCAATTGGCTGATCATCATTTAAGCCTGAGATGGGTTCTAGAGCAGGGGTTTGGGGTTTCTGAGGTATATTATTGGGTGTTTTGGTTTTTCTGACCACATTCTTTTGTCTTCTTGAGAAAGACTGAGTAATTATTGGTGCTGGTTTTTGGCCAATTTTGGAGGCATTGAGGGCGGTAGGAAGAGAGGTTTGGGAAGATAGTTCTAGAAGGGTTTGAGAAGCAGAATTTAAAGAAAAAGTGGGTGAGCTTTCTTTATTTGTGTGTATTTGGTGAAGAGGGGATAAATATGGTGGGAGATACATGTTTAGAAAGGATGTGGTTGTGCTCAGATTGGACAGAACCAGTTGGAATCAGTATGTCCAGAGTGGTTGAGGCAAAAGAAGATGGTGCAGCAGTTGTGGGCTTTATTAGCTTAGTGGGAGCTGATTTAGAAGGTTTGGGTTTTCTAGATACTCCAGATGTTCCGGTGTTTAGTTGAGCTTCAGCTTCCCTTTGCTTCTGCTCTGAGCTAGCCTTAGTAGCTTCAGTTTGGAACTGTTGATCCAGTCCTGCTTTGAGAATTGCCTCTTGATTTTTCAATCTTATTTGCTTCATCCTCCTTTGCTTGGTCTTGTCTTCTGCCTTTTTGGTAGCTTGGGTAGTAGAAAAGAGCCTTTCATTCTCCCTATTTTTGGCTTCATCAGCCTGTTCCTTGAACCATGGAGAAGGAGGAGCAATCCCAGTAAGAGACTCAAGAAATCAGGTATGATAAGAAACCTCATGTTGCAAGGAAGAGACTTTGATATCTACTGAAATTTTCAGTAGATCCAGTTGGATCTTTTGAATGGTGAGGAATTTTTGGGTAAAGGTTTGAAGTAGGGTAGTAAGATGGGCAGTAAGAAGTGGGTTTAACACTTTTGAACAGCATGGGCTGAGAAGGTGGGGGCAGTGGAAGTAGGTGGAGTGTTGGAAGGACCTTCAAGTGAAGGTGCCTGCATGGGGATGGATTTGGGTTGCAGGGCTTGGTTACTCAAAACTGTTGAGACAAGCTCAGTAAGCTTAGTCACATTAGCCTGAATGTGAGCAACCGAATCCGTCAATTCATTTATTTTAAGATTTGATTCGTCCATCCTTTTATGGATGTCATCCGAATCCCTGACTAATGGGTCAGTTTTATCATGACCTGAGTCCATCTCATGAATGTCATGTACCCCTTTTTCTTGGTTCCAGGGATTTCCAGCCTCAGTTTCAAGAACTTCATGGGTTGTTGCCATATCTGGAGTCTTATTGCCTGATCCATTCAAATGAGAACCCATTGGAGTCTCATGTGAGATGGATGCTCCAAATATATTATCAAGAAGTCTAGATGGACTGGACATCCTGATCTCATCCTTTTCTCCAAGGTACGAGATTGATGAGTTTGAGCAAAGGTTTGATGTGGTTGTTCCTCTATTGGAAATGGGGGAGGAGAACCAAGTCTTTCAATCACAGAATCAATCTCATGGAGAACATGGGTAGGAGAGTTAAGGGCTATATGTGGAGAACATGGGTAGGAGAGTTAAGGGCTATTGTAGGGGCTCTAATCTTGCAGAGCGATTACTGACCGTAAAATCAGACGTAAGTCTCAAGAATTAGTTAACTATAGAGAAGAAAAGTTAACCACGGAGGAGATTTTTAACATCGGAATAACCTTATCCTCGGAAGGAAAGTAAGCATGGATAAGTAATGAGGTTAAAAGTCTCAGAAGAAAAGGAGACATCGGAAGTGAAATAAACCACAGAAGGTTTAAAGTGTAACAACGGAAGTTCTAACCGCGGATAGATATGAAACAATGGTTATAATAACCACTGAACCTATCCGTGTTATGGGATAACCACTAAGAGACCAAGATCGCTTCATCAGTGGTTTATCAAATATCCGTTGTTAGGATAATCATTGAAGATTATCCTTTTATATATTTATTTAAAGGTTTAAGAAACACATTCTTAACCATGTTTATTAGCTCATATTTATCATTCCCAATTTGGCCACAAACTTAGAAAAGGTTGAAGAGTCCAAGGGTTTGGTAAATATGTCTGCTATTTGATCATTTACAGAGACATGTTCTGGGACAGTTAGTCCCTTTTCAAAACAGTCTCTAATAAAGTGATGCCTTATTTCTATGTGTTTGGTTTTTGAATGGTAGATAGGATTCTTTATTATGTTCTTGGCAGCTTCGCTGTCTATTAGGAGAGGTGTTATTAGTTCAGTTATTCCAAAATCCAGCAGTTGGTATTGCAACCAAAGGACTTGGGCAGTGCAATGGGCTGCTACAATGTACTCAGCTTCAGCTGTTGAAATTGACACAGACGTTGGCTTTTTGCTTTGCCAAGACACTAAGCAATTTGCAAAGAACTGACATCCTCCTAAAGTAGACTTTCTGGTGAGTGAGCATCCAGCATAATCACTGTCTGAAAAACCAACAAGCTTACAAGTTTGATTAGCAGGATACCAGATACCAAGCACATGAGTGCCTTTAAGATATCTGAGTATCCTCTTCACAAATGACAAATGGGATTGTTTGAGGGCTGATTGGTATCTTGTACAGACACACGTTGCATACATGATTTCTCTGGATGAAGTAAGATACATCAAAGATCCAATCATGCACCTGTAGAGGGTTTGATCAACAGGTTCACCATTTTCATCTGGACTTTATTCCTGGACTTGAAGCCATGGGGGTAGAAATTATTTTGCAATCATTCATATCAAATTTATTTAAAAGGTCCTTTACATATTTTGATTGATGAATGAAAGTCCCGTTGGGGGTTTGTTTGACTTGGATTCCTAAAAATGTTTTTAGTTCACTTAAAGCACTCATTTCAAACGTAGAAGACATTAATTTAGAAAATTGTTCACACAAAGAAGATTTTGTTGATCCAAAAACGATGTCATTGACAGAAATTTGGACCAGCAAAAGTTCCTTGTCTACCCTCTTGATGAACAAAGTCTTATCAATAGTTCCCTGAGAAAATTTATTAGAGAGGAAATTGAGATAGTGTCAAACCATGCTCTGGTTGCTTGTTTCAGACCATAAAGTGCTTTGTCTAGTCTGTACACCCAATCAGGATGATGAACATCATCAAATCCTGGAGGTTGACACACATAGACTTCCTCCTTTATTGTCTCATACAGGAATGCACTTTTTATATCCATTTGATATACCTTTATAATATGAGATATAGCAAATGCCAAGAAGAGTCTCATGGATTCTAATCTAGCCACGGGAGCAAAGGTTTCATCACTATCGATGCCTTCCTCTTGGCAGTACCCTTGCACTACCAATCTGGCTTTATTTTTGATCACGATGCCTCTATCATCTGTTTTATTTCTGAATATCCATCTAGTTCCGATAGGGTATTTTCCTGCTGGCAAGGGGCAGAGAGTCCAAACATTTTGCATTTTGAATTGAAATAGTTCATCTTATATAGCCTCTACCCAATTATTATCTTTAAAAGCTTCCTGATATTTGGAAGGCTCAACTTGGGACAAAAAGGCTGCATGAAGGCAGAAGTTTGAAATCTGACTCCTAGTTTGAACACCTTTATTTAAATCACCTAAGATTTGTTCTAGAGGATGATTTCTTCTAAAGGGAATGATGTCCAAACAGTTATTTGTAGAGGCAGCATCGGAAGAAGGTGGGTTTTCAGAAGGGCCAGGAGACTTTTCTGATGGGGAAGTATGAACATATTCAGGTACATCTACATGTACATTATCCAAGGCTAGGGAAAAAGGAGTAGATATTTGTTCATCTTGGACTTGAGAATTTATTTGATCGGAAGGAATAGAGGTAAATAATTTAGATAATAACATTCTTCAAGAGAGGATAGATCTTCAGAAGTTTGACATGATTCTGAAGAAGGAGAAGAAGGGGTAGAAGAGATGTAGTGAAGCTTTCAAATTCGAAGAGGTCATCAGGAGCAGAAGGGGAAGATGAAGTTGATGCAGATTCATTGAATTTGACATCAATAGTTTCCTCAACAATTTTGGTCCTGAGATTGAAAGCTCGGTAAGCCTTAGAGGTCTGAGAATATCCAACAAAATATCCAGAGTCAACTTTAGAAGCAAACTTGGATAAAGAGTATTTTGTGTTCAAAATGAAACACGGACACCCAAAAACTTTAAAGAAGGAAATGTGAGACTTTATATTATGAAGGACTTCATAGGCAGTCTTGTTATGTCTCTTCACAATGAGAACTCTGTTTAAGACATAGCAAGAAGTGTTTACTACCTCAGCCCAGAAGGATAAGGCAATCCTGAGTCTGCAAGCATAGTTCTTGCAGCTTCAATAAGTGTCCTATTCTTTCTTTCCACAACTCCATTTTGAGCGGGAGTTCTTGGAACACTATACTGTCTGAGGATTCCTTTAGAGATGCAGAACTTATCAAGAACTTGATTCTTGATTCAGTCCCATTATCACTCCTTATTGTCTTAACAGGAAGACTAAATTGTCTTTGAAGTTGGGTGATAAGGGCAATTATTTTATCAGAAGTCTCATCTTTCCTGAAGAGAAATAAGGTGTAGCAAAATCTTGAGTAATCATCCGCAACAACTAAACAATATCTCTTTCTTGCCAAACTGGCGACCTTCACTGGACCAAACAGGTCCATATGAAGCAGATTGAGATAGTTAGTTGTTTTGGATTCCTCAATAGACTTATGTAATGTTTTATGTTGCTTTCCCTTTAAGAAAGATTCACATTGACCTTCAAACTGAAATTCTTTAGAAGGTAATCCTCTTACTAAAGAAAGGGTAGAAAGCTTATGAAGAGTTTGGTGGTTAAGATGACTGAATCTTCTGTGCCAAAGAGCGGTTTTAGAAGATGATGCTTTGACTATCAAACAAGTAGGAGAAGATGTTTGAGAATCAGTGGTCATGTACACAACTTAGACATTTCCACTTCTCTTCGTCGTTAGCAATGTGTGTTGATCAATTAAGACCTTTATTTTTGAATTTATTTCAGGAGAAAGAATTTTGCAACTGTCCTTGGTGAAAATTGAACTAAAGTTCTTGTCAGCTAGTTGAGAAACACTCAAGAGATTAAACTTGAGATTTTCAACTAAGCTTACATCTTTAAAGTGTAGTTTTCCACTCAGGACAGAACCAGACCCTACTATCCAACCTTTTGCATTATTTCCAAAGCAAACAGACCCTTCATTCTTTGGAATGAAGTTATTTAAAATGGATTCGCATCCTCTCATGTGCCTAGAGCCTCCACTGTCCACATACCATAGATGATTTTGGCTTGAAGAATGTCTCTGCACATGAGGATTAAATGCAATAGGTTAGATATGGGTCTTATTTTATTCTTATTTTTAGAAGAAAAGAGGAGATGTTTATTTGTTTTGCTGAGTATTATTCATCAATTTCTGCATCATCAGTATCAGCTGTTGCTGATTTTGATGCAAGATATTGATTTGTGAATCCACAGAAGGAGGGTTCACATCAGCAGGAGAATGGGCAGCAGGTATCACCATGGGATAAGAAGGTGGTGTTCCAAGGATGGATGGTCTGGGAGAAGCAGATGGAGAAGAAGACAAGCGAAGAGATGGACGGGAGTTAGATCTTATTGAACCGTTAGCTGAAGATCTATTGGCCTTATTTGATTTCTTCAGCTTATTAGGGAGGTCCCTTTAGATGAGGAACCTTTCAGCTTTCAACCTTTCAGCATTCAATTTATCTCTAGCTTTCTCTGAAGGAGTTTATGTCCAACAGTTTTCAGTAATGTGATTGTACTTGAAATACTTTAGACAAGCAGGAGATATAAAGGAATAGTTAGGAATGAAAGGCTTATTTGCCTCATTATTGGATAGGGTGGATGAGGATGGGAAGGAGGGATCTGATGTCAATCAATGGCCTCTTTCCTTTGTCAGGGGCGGGCAACATGACTACAAAGGTTCAAGAAGAATTTGAGTTGGGAGCAGTTTTTGCATTCCCTGGCAAAGTGTCCAGTGCTATGACATCTATAGCAT